>ONZP01000096.1:0-225447 GCA_900312805.1 Fusarium torulosum | reverse complement strand
AACAACCCAGCTTCTCTCCGCAATTGACTGCCCACAGCAGGATACACGACTCAAACGTCTTTTTTCCGCCCTGAACCCCCTTCTAAGAACCTCGGGTCTTTGCGCCTTGCAGCAGGTCCCCCCCTGCCGTCCTGAGCATTCCTCGCTGTCCACTCGACGTCGTCCATCGTCTCCCTTCATTCCATCTGATACAATGCCTCTTCTGTCCTGTCCTGTTTCTTCCCACAATCAATCATTTCTCAATTCGCGACTCTCGTCCCCTGGTGACTTGACTGACTGACATTCTTGTTTTCCCCAGCCAACAGGTTTTTCCTTCCTCCATTTTCTGTTGTTGTGGTGCAACTCTTTCAACTTTGATCTGATCAACTTCACCACTTACACCATCAAGTTTCGCTTTTCACCAGCTGCAACCAGCATTCTTCTCTTGGATATCTTGAAACGACGGTTGGTAATCAACTGAGCAAGGATAACGGTAGAGAAAACGGATTCAGAAAACACAAACAGAAAGAGCCGGATCGATACTTGGTTCGAGTGGTTGTGCAAACCCACCGACCGAGCCGCCCCCCGATGATCTAAACGACGACATCGATTGTCAGCGGCAATCGCACGCAATGCTCAGCAACCAACCTATGCGAGCCAGTCTCCAGGTGGCCCCTCTAACTATCGCCAAATCTCGGATCATTACGTCTGGAGATGCTTCATCGACCTCAGAGAACGACACCAGCCTCTACTCACAATCACAAATGACACCCCCCGCTACACCAAATGGCTCGCAGGAGGATCTCTCACCTTCGCCTTCACCTCAGTACATCCCTCCTCAGGTCTTCCACAACTTCCTGCGAGCCTTCTATCCTTTCAACCCCAGCTATGTTATGTCCGACTCTAGCGTGACGTTGCCTCTTAACGAGGGCGATGTCGTCCTAGTGCACTCTATTCACACAAACGGATGGGCTGACGGCACATTACTTGTTTCGGGCGCCAGAGGATGGCTACCGACCAACTACTGTGAGGCTTACGAGCCCGACGACATGTGCAACCTTCTCAAGGCTCTTCTGAACTTTTGGGATCTGCTTCGAAGTACATCTGTTAATGACAAGGAGATCTTTGGCAACCAAGAGTTCATGAAGGGTATCATTGCGGGTGTGCGTTTTCTATTGGTAAGTCCCATGAAACAATTGGAAGCAATTCAGTTGTCTAACGCAATGCACAGGAACGAACACACTGTCTGAACAGAGAATCCCCGCTCATCCAAAGGAGCGATGCGCTGCGCAAGTGCCGCAAGTCACTTCTCTCAGAGCTCTCATCACTGGTAAAGACAGCGAAGCGTTTACAAGAGACACAGCGCCTCGAGATCGCTCCCGTCGAGGATGTCAACGATATTATTGATGAGATGGTTCTCAAGGCTTTCAGAATCGTAACAAAAGGTGTTCGCTTTATGGATGTGTTGGAAGAGGATCGCAGGGCACGTGCGCCTGCAGCCGTTACTGTTATGGATACAGTGCTCGAAGAATCATACGTGCCGCCAACACCACCTGCTGATCAATCAACTTTTGAGGAACAAAGCCAGCGCAGCACAAACGACACCGATTCTCAAGCTGCCGCAAGTGTCGCTGCTTCTGAATCGAGCGAGACTACGCAGACGTCAACATCAATCTTCACCAAGCGACTATCGTCACTCAGCTCTCGTACGGGCCCGAGCTCTAACAGGTTATCACAGGGAAGCCTTGCGCAAGCTCACCGCCTGTCGGCCACAATCTCTCACAGAGTGTCACTCGCTGGCCCGTCATCAGTATCGCGGGCTCACCATCTTGTCACGGAACGCCTCAATCGCAGCCACGATACTTTCCTGTCTCATTTGGGATCCTTCATCGGACGCCTGCATCTTCAATCTCAGTCGCCCCCCGAGCTTGCCTCAGCTATCCGTCAATCTGCACTATCAGGTGGAGAGCTCCTTGCAGTAATCGACGGAGTCTATGACCACATTAACTCAAGCTCAGAGGCTCTTGCGCGAGCTAGATCCACCATGTTCGCGCGAATCCAAGATCTCGTCTTCTCTGCCCGCGATACCCTGGTCAGTGCTGCGTCTGAAGATGCTGATTTGATTATGCCCCACGACAACACAATGCTCCTTGCATCCGCCACAGGCTGCGTTAGGGCTGCAGGAGACTGCGTTGCCAAGGCAAAATCCGCTATCGAGCGCATCGGCGATTTTGAATTTGAGCTTGAGACTAGCAGCCTCGGTATCGACCTAAGCATTCTTGACATCGACATTGAGGAGCGAGCTAGGACGCCATCTGTTTCAGAACCCAACGATACTGCAAGCATTGCCGGATCGAACCGAACTTCCAGCTCCTCCAACCCTGCATCTCGACGCCTCACTGTTGTCGCCATCGACAAGCCCCTCCCTGAGGTCCCTCAGGTGACGACACCCACCGATGAACAGACTATCCACCCTTCACCAGGCTCTTCTCGGCGCTCATCGGTTGCTGACGACAACATCTCCAGCGTGGCATCCTCTATCTCTTCCCTACGTCCTTCCCTTCCTCCTCTTCCCAAACTATCCACTGCTATTCTGCCCAACGAGGAATACAGCCCTGTCGATAACAATGACAGCGACTTCACCTCGTCTTCTCGATTTGATAGTATGGTTGCCTCCAGCGCTGGCAGCAGTGCCACTTACCTCAGCCGCGACTCTGAGGTCAGCATGGTTTCGCAGTCTTCTACCCGAGCCACCACTCCCGACCACACTCTTGCTCCTCAAAAGCAGCCCTCAATCTCCAACTTGAGCAATACCGAATCGCAGACGGAAGAGGTTGATGTCGAGTCAAGACTCATGGAGAAGACCTTTGCTCACGAGCTCATGTTCAACAAGGAGGGCCAAGTTACTGGCGGCTCCCTACCTGCTCTCGTTGAGCGTCTCACTACTCACGAATCCACTCCCGATGCCATGTTTGTCTCGACCTTTTACCTCACCTTCCGCCTTTTCTGTACACCAGTCCGACTGGCCGAAGCGCTCATTGAACGATACGATTACGTTAACGACTCCCCTCACGTGGCTGGACCTGTCCGATTGAGAGTCTACAATGCTTTCAAAGGCTGGCTCGAGTCCCACTGGAAGGAAGAGACCGATCGTCACGCCCTTGACTTGATCATACCCTTTGCTGAATTCAAGCTGGCTTCCTCTCTGCCAAACGCTGGCCGACGTCTGTTTGAGCTTGCTCAGCGCGTCTCTGGCGAGGGCTCTCTGGTTCCTCGACTTGTATCTTCAATGGGCAAGACCAGCACCTCAGTTGCCCAATACGTGCCAGCTGACACTCCTTTGCCTATCCCTGCCATCACCAAGGGTCAGCTGAACCTACTTTCTGCTTTCAAGATGGGTGCAGCTCAGCCAAGCATTCTTGACTTTGATCCTCTCGAGTTGGCTCGTCAATTGACCATCAAGCAAATGAACATCTTTTCCTCCATCCTGCCCGAGGAGCTCCTGGCCTCTCAGTGGATGAAGAACGGTGGTGTTGACGCCCCCAATGTCAAGGCTATGTCATCTTTGTCTACGGATCTTTCTAACCTCGTCGCCGAGACTATTCTTCAGCAGCAAGAGGTCAAGAAGCGCGCTCAGGTCATCAAGCAATGGATCAAAATCGCACACCAGTGCCTCGAGCTTCACAACTACGACGGTCTCATGGCCATCATCTGCAGTCTCAACAGCAGCACCATCAGCCGTCTCCGAAAGACTTGGGATGCCATCTCTAGCAAGCGCAAGGACATGCTCCAAAACCTGCAAGATTTGGTTGAGCCCTCTCAAAACAACAAGGTCTTGCGAACCAGACTTCATGACCACGTTCCTCCCTGCTTGCCCTTCCTCGGTATGTACTTGACCGACTTGACATTTGTCGACATTGGCAACCCTGCCACTAAGCAGATGTGCATCGGTCCTGAGTCCGAGGACGATGGCGCTGGTGGTATCACTGTTGTGAACTTTGACAAGCACACTCGCACAGCCAAGATCATCGGAGAACTTCAGCGTTTCCAGATCCCCTACCGCCTCACTGAGGTGCCTGACATGCAGGATTGGATGTCCTCTCAGATCAGCCATCTCCGTGACAGCGAGGAGGGCAATGTGCAAGTCACCTACTACCGCAAGAGTCTGCTCTTGGAGCCTCGCGAGACTGCCAACCGACCTACCCTTGAGTCCTCAGCTGCCTCTATCGTCGGCGTTGGAGGTGGCCGTGCGGATCTATTCAGCTGGATCTCCCGCGACCGAGGCACTTCAACACCAACACCCACCCAGACATAAAATTTGCCAGATGCATACCTCCTCAACTTGCATCCGACCGAACAACTATTTACCCTTCACCATCATCACACGCACATATTACCTCCCCACAGTAACTACTTCATCTTTGATACCCCCCATTTTGTTTGAACTTAATCGGCAGATGGGAAACATCGTCATGTTCCTAATGACCTCTATATCCATCAGCACAACGGCGTTATCTACATTTGGGTCTGACATTTATGTTTTATGGTTTTCACATCAGTTCCAATGGGCGGAACTTGACCAAGGATCTTATCACCAACCGCGAGCGCTCAGTCCTTTGGGGCTTGAAGCACTCGAATTTGGAATCAATGGCCGCGATGGCCTTGAACAACTTTTCAGGGTACAACTTACGACGGAATCACTCGCACCCTACATTCTACTTCTCACCTTCCTTTACTTCCTGGGTTTCCATCCCTGTATTATCTTCCGGCGACGACGGGTCAGGGCATGGACAACAAAAACTTTACGTTACGGGTGCTTTCAGAAACGGCCAGCAACAACGAATTTCTGTGGTGCCTGTCTTATTTTTGGTTTCTTTTTATTATTATTGTATTTTCAACGACGGAGGGCTTAGAATTGTCAGTCGCCGGTGCAAAAACGAATTGTGTCTGATTCTTACTGTATGATCAAGGACGGCAAGCATGCCGTGCCTATGTTTGTTTTTTCTTCGTCATTCAACTTCTGGGAAAAGGAGTTTGGTGAAAACAGGACAGAACAGGCCAGGAAAGGCCAGGACAGAAGATGGAAAAGAAAGACAAAAAGGATATATTCTGCAATAGAATAGGAAGAACAAAAAGAAACAAGATTTATTGTCCCTGAACCTTGGTACCTTTATACCTGTGACTTGCTGTGAATGTTTTATTTTTCTGGTGACTAGTGTAACTGACTGTGTTTGTCTTGTCAGCTTACTTATAACCATGGTCAGAGGTATTTTGATAAGAATAGCAGGCTGAATCACTACTGCACAACACTGAAGCTTATGCACTTGGAATATCAGTCATCAGCAAACATGAAGAGGTAGTGTATGATATATTTCTATCCGTAGATGAAATCGTAATAAAAATTAAAATGGCACATAGTGCAATAAACCGAGGCCAAATCTAGTTGCATATATCATGACTAACTCCGCCTCAAGCGTATACCATAAACATTGAAATTCATTAATATTATGTAAGTATTCCTATATATAATGCGTTGCTTATATCTTGGTCTAAGCTTCGACCTCCGTAGTCTTCTTATCCGAAGGCACGACAACGACGTCCTCAAGCTTCTCGTCACTGAACTTGAGATCCTCCTCGACGGGGATGGTATCCTGGATCTTGGTGAAGATGACAGGTGCGGCGATGACCAGCGAGACACCGAGACAAGCCCATGTAGCGGCAAAGATGGTGTCGAAAGGCTTGCCAAGACCGTCCATGCGCCAGAAGATGGCAGCACCGGCGGATTGAATACCCTTGTAGAAACCTGCATTGTTGTATCAGTAATTTGAAGTAGAAGTTGGAGAGAAGAGGGGAACGTACCAGCGAAGTTGGCTGTCTTGCGGCCAGAGTTGGAGAGAGCACCCATGTACCAGTAGATGCAAGTTTGCCAAGCAGCGTCAAAAAAGCCGTAGAAGAAGTAGAGGAACATGGGAGCGAGGAACTTGATGCTGCCATCGTCCCAGTCAACCTTGTCGTTCTCATTGGCAGGGTCCATGGCAATCTCACGGGGTCGCTGATCCTTCTGCCAAGCGTAGCCACCGCCCCAGATGGCAAAAGTCAAAAGGAAAAGAACGACAAGCGAGATCTTGGCACGCACACTACGACGAACGCTGGAAATATCTAGGGCGTAACCGATCATGAGGGCGCCGAAGATCTGCGCAAGCCAGTAAAGCAGGTTGTTGAGAGCGCGAGTGCGGACGTTGAACTGGGCGAGGTTCATATCGACGTTTTGGTAGGTGTAGAAGATGTTTGAGGAGAAGAACATGGGGAAGAGGAGGACGACCCAGGGGGCGCTGTAGAGCGTTTCCCAAAGACCCTTGATCTCAGTGCTCCATGAGGGGTTCTTCATGACGATGACTTTGGTGTTGTCCTCGCGAACGATCTTGTCGGCGTCGCAGATGAAAAGGGCGAGGACCGCACCAATGGCCATGAGAGCGATGAAAGCGGCGTAGGTTCCATCAGAGACAGGACCTGCTTTCTTGTTGACATTTTGAGCAAGGGGGATCTACGATGAAAGCTTAGTAGGTGGTCAAGGGAGTGATTGATATGTATGAAACTTACAAGAGAACCGATAACAGCACCCATGTTGAAAATGACCCAGAACCAAGAGATATATCGTCCTTTGCTCTGCTCAGGAGGATACGACATCATGATAGATCCTTGAGCAGCCCACAGCAGTCCAGCGCAAACACCCAAAAGCGCACCTGCGAAGACAACAAAGGGCATGTTCTGGGTATGCGAGTAGCACAGGAACGAAGCCGCATAAACACAATATCCCAGTCCTCCAATAGACAAAGTCAGTCGAAGGCCCAAACGATTGGCAAAAGTTCCAGCGAAGAAACCAACGACGGCAAAGGTGCTGTAGAGGGCCGTGTTTGCGTGGTCCTGAGCCTCGTTGGAGACCTGGCCACCACCACCGAGGCCAGTAAGGGCGTTGAACATGCCGGGACACAAGAAGCAGACGATGGAGACCATGAACAATTGGACCTTGGGCGAGGCATACCAAAGCTCGAGACGACCAAGGCGGATGGTTTTGTACATCCATCCTTTGGGACGGAAGCCGGATGTGTCTGAATCTGCGGTTTCTGAGGCCTCTCGGGCGATGGGGTTATCTTTCTCGATAGTAGCCATTGTTTTTGATGTTTTGGGTGAAGGGTTGGGTTGAGGTGAGGGTCAATGCCCTTGTATAAGACGACGAGATGCTTATAAGAGTAGTAGAAACCTCAGTTGAACATAAAACGATGAATGAATAAAGCAAGAAGACCTCTCGAACAAATCCAGGGATGTCACAGAATTAAAGTAGTCGCAAGAAAAAAAGAGATGGAGAGATCCCAGGCATGAGACTAAATCGTCCGGTCCCCAAAAATAAACCACCCCTTGCTTTTTCAAGACTTATCACGAGAAGGCGAAGAAAAACCCGCAGGAAGACGGGATTGCAAGGGGTTATCTCACGGGATTGAGAAGTCGTGAGTTAAGTTGAAGTGGTGTGAAGCGGATGGAATGGGGGGATGGGGAATGATCGATGCAGGATGGGGGAGATTTCTAAGGGTGGTGCGGGTTGGTTTTAGTTGCAGCTTGCACACTTACAGGGGAGGGGGGACCCAACGTTAGGGTGGAGGATGCAACAATCACTGTCGATCCGCTTACAGTGGCGTATTGATACTGGACTTTGTCGGTCGTGGCCGAGGCAGGGGAAGTATGTAGTATCGTTTAGTGGTTGATAGATATTCATTGATGAGGGCATATACACGCATTGGAAAGCAATAGAGTATCCGCATAATGAGCTAAATAACATGAGTTCCCCCTCCGTAATTAAAGGGTCATCCCACTGCTCTCGGCCGAGATATAAGTGTCAATGGACGCAGAGTGCCGGGTTCAACAACAACAACTGGTAGCTCAACTAAGCATCCAAATGGTAGAGTGAACTACACACGGCAACTGAATGATCAAATCCAGAGCAAAAAAACCAAAACGTCTTCGATTGTCCCCAGACTCAATGTCTTCATCTTCCTGGGGTAAGATCCCTCGCTGGTGACAGGTTGCCCATGGCATTCAAACTTTCAGTAGTGGGCCCTAGCGGTAACGTCCGTGTAACATACAACCCTCCAATGGGTAACGTTCTAGCAAACTTACCTGGCTTTGGAAGGTTGTAGTACAGAGCAAGCTGCTACTGTACTGTGGGATATCTGTTGGTGTTGGTGTTACATGTCTATCCGCCCTATGGGTAAATCATGCATTTCGTCATCATACTACGTAGTATGTACTTGCTGTAGAAAAGATAACATTCCAGATCATTACCATGATGCGTTTCTTATGCCAGTTTTAGACAAGCTGCCCTATCTGCCCTGCCCCAGACCCCAGATTTAATTTTAGAGTCCTCCAGGGGAAAGGCCCGAATGTCAAGCTCCGTGATTGGTCAACCATCACTAAATCTCCAGACCCTACAGTGAAGACGAGCTTAACGGTTTGATTTGCATGTCACCAGTCATCATGCCTATTATATTCTTTGTCTTCAAGTCACAACACCTTATATCCATTGATAGACATACCGATACGAGGACGAATGTCTCACTACGAAAACTGCCATCTCACCATTATTTTCGCATTCAACGGCAGTAACTTGCTTTTTTTCAGTGCTCACATACAAGCCCCGTAATTCCCGGCAATGCCTTCTTCTCTTGTAACATCCCGATATTATCACGATAAGTCTAGTCCTGTAGCTATCTCCAAGCTCTGACCATACCCAGTTAATTTATACCCGCATGTAACGTTTCGCCCAACTGCGGATACTGCAGTCACAAATGCGTTATATCGAACGGTCGCGGGTTACCCGTAGCCCACTGTTTGATTATCGTGAGTTTACTTAACTTTTGTTAGCCACATTTGTTGGATACCAACGGTTGTGTGTGCTATCTATTATCAAGATAAGCGGCCGCTTGGCACAACAGTAAAACTCCGCAATCTCGTGATTGTTACGTAGTAGAGTGGACTGTAGATATTTAAATGGAATCCTTGCCTCATGATCATGATTGTCGACATCGCATATCTTGTTATCAGGCATCAAGGTGTGCTTGGTCTCGTTGCTACTCTGCCCAAAGTGCCTGCATGAAAGTGCCGATTGTGTTGCATGCAGGACCGGACGATTGGTTCGCTGGGTAATTTGCATCAATGCTTATTTCCTTAAAGATCTAATGCTTCGCTAGGACGAATTCGGCCTGCATAACTTCAAGAAGGTTAAGAAGTATACAATAACGCAAAGACCTTCACACTCAAAGCTGAGGGATAGACATTCTCTCCCAGTATGAGTTTGATGAGTGTTAAGACAGAAGCAAATACATGATCGCAACCCAATTAAGGTCCTTCGAGTTGTCTAATAGTGTCATGAGATATTGCTATATAACTTTGAGCACTCCGCGTTTTTGAACAGTATAATGCGGTTTACTACGTAAAATATTTCGATGGCCCTGACCTCGGACTCATGGTCTTCAATTTGAGCATTAGTGTTTAATTACTTAGTAATACAGTAGCATTCTCAGACATCCAAGCCAATTCTTCTATCATCTACATACGTTCTCGGCTTACTATGACGGTCACCGTTTAGTATCAAGCGGTAAGTCAACGAAGGGGAATATGGCCCCCCTTCCCCTGCACTCCTATCTAATCACCACGTGCGCTCCATTTATTATATTTCGGGTGAGAAATCACGGGGGGGGGCATTTCCACCTGCGTTGACTTCCTACGAGGCACAAGTATGGACGATTATCTCGTTTGGAGATATCCAGCCCACAAATAACGACGATACATAGTATATTGCCGAATCGACAGGCCAATATGCCGGCAGAAACAAAAATAAGGGATCTGCCGCCATTGAATAAAACGATATAATGTGGATACAAATGAAATCGACCTGGCACGACGACATTCCAAAACCCGAAGTGCTTTCTCTTACGATGCTCTCAAGCTTCAATGTTCGTTCATTTTATTTATTAGGTCGGCGATTTCGAGGCCGAACTGATTCTCCATGTCATGGAGAACATTAATAACCTTTGAGTTATTGACTCCTATCATCTCGATGTCTCGCATCTTGAAAGGGTGGTAGGCTGATAAGAGTTAATAATACGAAAAGATATATCAGTAGGGTAATAGGCTACTTACCAGGTTTCGATTTAAAGCGTGTTATGTAGTTCTTATTTGGTATAGATATAAGAATAAGATTCATTTAATAAGCGGGGCTTTACTCGTCTTAAGCAGGGGACCTCATAGTCTTTATCACCTCCAAATTCGGAAAAGGAACTTCCGTGGATGTCGAAAACTACGCGGAAGTTTAATTATGGCCTTTTAATATACCTTCGGCGCCTAACAGAACGGCTGGGCAGGCAGAAAAGCAGAGTTGCTACTAATTATCATAAGTGTTAATGTTGAGTTAAATTCACCTCGCACATGTTGCTATCCCTTTATGATATGGATCCCTACTTCGGGCGGGAATTAGCTAAAATTGTATTGGTATATTATAATAAAATTAAAGGCAATACTTATTAATGACCTATATTAAAAGCTCACCACTAGTCACAAGGCAAGGAACTACGCTTCAAAGCATCAAAAGGAAAGTATCCGATAGAACATCGGCAGTGAAATTAGAAATGTTACCTTTCCGGTGATCATAAGTATTATATTTACCATAGGAAACCACACCTATAATCCTATCGCTTCCATCGATAAATCAGAAAACGCAGTACTAATATTATAAAACCCAAACGTATAACCCAACGCTTACCCAGTATACCCATTATAGTAATACTGGTTCATACCGACTCCCCCATTAGGATACGACGGACTAGCCATCATCCAGGTATTTTGAAGGTAATGATTCGACCAACTCCCCGTATCATCTTGCCCTGTCCACTGCTGCTGGCATACAGCAAAAGCAAAAGCTTGTTCGGGTGATATTTCCTTATACCCAGGGTATACCGCCCCTCCGTACATATCTGGACTGGCTGGCGGGGATAGGTACCCCAGGTCTGGAGAGGGACAGGTCGAAGGGGAGGCTACACTCATGGGCGACGTGCAGCCTGGTAACTTTTTCCGATATCCTGTTTTATGGTATATGGCTTGACGGAAGCCTGCTTCCGTCTTTCGAGGGTGGTAGATAACGTCGTGTCCTCCAGGGACAGACGGGTTAACAATGACCCGGGCAGGACCAGCCGACCGGTAAGATTCATTGTGGTATCTCCCATTAAGACACAGGGGGTACTCGAGCCAGGGGCCAGCGGTTTGGAGTTTCAGCTTCTCCTTGTTGTAAAAGGGGTGTGGGTACTTGGCTCCTGGGGAAGCGGCCTCTGGGACTTGTTCGGCTTGTTTACGGACCTCATAGGCTGGGATTTGCATGAGCCATGGGTCATCTTCAAGATCCGGGAGGGAATAATATGAGCACTCTGAAGAGTTGTCGTCCATGTCGTTGTCTGATATCATCATGTGGGACATTTGTCCGTCCAAATCGTGAAGAGAAGGCATGCTGATTCGATTTGGTCCGAAAACGTATCTTACGGCTGTTGATGTGGTGCGAACAAGTGTTTAGAAAGAACGCTTAAGCACTCTGCAGTGGCTCAATTTTTTGCAGGTATGGATGTAATGGAAATAAGAAGGGTATCTAGAAAGATGAACTTGGTCCAAATAGTTATGGTTCTGAACTTTTCCAATGTTGGCGGAGTGATAGAATAAGTGATTTGCTATGCCGCTGTTTTTGAACTTGCTGAGCATTCGAGATGAAATGTACTCTAGACTTTTGCAGGATGGCTTTTCACTAAGATATCTGTACGTCTGACAAAGCTGAACGCTTGCGGAGAATAAGTTGAAAAAGCCGCTGAGCTCGAAAGTGTCCAAGCCGGTAAGAAGAAGAACGTGAGTAGCGCTGAGCTTATGGTTATGAAGTCGGAGAGCAGAATGCCTCAGGCAAAGGTGACGGAAAGTGCAAATAGAATGATTGTAAGAGTGTGGCTTCTAGAATAGCGGAGTCCGGACTCGAGAAGCGTATTAGGTGACGTGGCCAGTGAGAGAAATTAAGGTGAGATGAGCCTCAGCGATGGCGTCAATTCAGGTTGTAAAAAAGGATGCTCAAGGCAAAGTCATAAAGACGATGAAGAATGAAGAGTAGTATTGTACACGACGACCTCGACTAGCGAGGAGCGAAGCAGTGATAGGGTGTCAGAAGCATGAAGACTTCGGGGTATAGGGGAGATGTGTAGGTATGAGCATCAAAGATAGCTTCAATACCGAGCGAGAAGGGAGGCCAGAGGCAAAGGGTAAAGTGCTATGAGGATATAGGCTATTGTACAAGCTTCGGAGATACCAGGCATAAGAAAAGAAGTGATAATTGATGAGGACTTCTTTGTGAAAAAGCGCGGTGAACTTGGTCTTTGGCGGTAGCTGAATGCCGGAAGCGAGTGACGGACGACAAGTGTAGATGATGTGGGGAAGAAAGAAGTATGGAAAAAGGGAGGGAGAGACTGCAACTTATACCAGTGAGCAGTAAGGTTTGTTGGAAGAAGAGAAGACATGTGGCCTAGGACTTTGCAAGAGGATGGGTTCAGCAAGGTTTGTATGAACGTCATGAGAAGGTTTAGACAGGGTGACGTGGTTGATGGTGATGATTTTGAGCTACGCGTTACCTAAAGCTTGCTGAGATTCCGGGTCGAGTGCAGTTTGAGTTCGAGGGAACATACGCTCAATACATTGGACTTGCTCAACACCGGAGACGGTTAACGAACAGTGCCCTGATTCTGCTAATGATGTCTTCATATGCGGGGGAGACGGATACCACAACATTTGATAATGCCATTGAAAATTGGGAAACAAGGGGATGTACATATCTCCACAATATTAATAATAATAAAATAACCTCTTCTAAGGTCAAAACTCAATAAGATCAGTATAATAGAAGTCACGCACAGCAACTAAACTCTAATCAAGTGAACATACATATCAGAGCCATACACACAAAAGCTGGCTTTTCTTCCATCACTCAACCTATTCAACAGAACAAGTACACTAGTTAATCGACCCTTGCGAATGCCTACCCGTCGGTTAGTCAATCCATCAAGCATCCAAGACTAGTCAGTCAATTAACCCCTGGGCCTCATGCCACCTCCCAGTATCGAACACAATAATATCAACTTGGTCAAGCTAATCGCCTTTGGCTATAAGCTTCTAATACGATATAAAATAAGGCTACTCGAGATACATCGGAATAGCAATCTTAAATCACAACTGAAGAGCCTAAGAAGCCTAGAAAATAGGCTTATAAAAGGGGGGCCAATCCTCGAGACCGACACCTCCTTCATCGAGGTATTCAAGTCGAAGCACAGGGCTTTATACGACAGCTTAGAAAGACAAGTTAACTAGGTCAATGAGGTCTCCACGGGGCATATCATCGACGCGTAAAATAATAGGAGCTCTACATAGGGCGCTAAGGGGGGGGCGAAAATATAAAAGATTAAAGTCTATAGAAGGAATACATATTCAGTATTAGAGTCAAAGTCAAGGCAGCCAAAAGTCAAACGTTAACTAGATTCGGGCCGCAGGTTTAATTAAATTAGATCACGGTCACGTAAACCTCCTCAAAATCCCACTCTGCCATAACTACCGTAATACAACATGCAATAATATTAATAATATTATCAACTGGGGATCTTCAAGACTTATGTTATTATCTATCTTTTAATTTCCTTATCAACTATTTACTACTATATCTATTTCCCGCTATTACTCCCAGACAAGTCTCCATTGCTCACAAATACAACGAGCACAGCAGCATATCTAAAGTTCATAAGTTAGCTAACCTCTGTTTCTTTTTCGATTTTTAATCATAATGGTGTTTTAAACACAAGTACTCACGCTGCACTTCCCGCAAAGATCTCGGCCCGTTTGGCATTGGTCATTAATCCCACGCTGAGTGCAAAGGCAACGGTAAAGGCACATATCATGCCCAGAATTGCTGCTCGGGAGTGCATAAAGGACAGGCCGGTGACTGGCCCTACCAATAAAATAATTGCGACAATAGTGTTGACGAGAGCAACCGCTATCAGAATTGACCGCTCGTCGAACCGGACGATGCGACTATGGCCGTCTCTTGAGTCGTCCCGCTGTTGGTGTACAAATGCAAATATCAGTCAAATATATCAGATTAATCAGAAGCACAACGACTTTCGCCTACCTTGCCTGGCCAGAAGCCTCGAAGCATCTTGGATAAAGGATCGGTCTCTACTGGTGTCTTGAGGGAAACGAGATCGTTTTCATTATCCAGATAGTCTTTTGTCTTTCCTCCTACAATCGGGTACCCCTTCAGACCGTCTGGATCCAGCGGTCCACCCCAAAGCTCGTTCTGAGCCACTCTCAGGACTCTTCTGTCGGGGCGGTCCAGGCGGACGATTCTGCTCTGAAGATCTAGGGCCTCATCTATTTCTAGGTGAATAACAATATGGAATAAAGGTTCTGGGGCTCACTTACGATACTCTTTCATCTTTGCTCTTAACTGGCCAACCAGTTCCATCATTTCTTTTGCCTCTGTCCTCCCGTCCTTGGCCTGCTCAAGCATTACTTCCCATGTCGCCGCAGCCTCGTCTAAATCCATGTCGCCACTTCTCGACAGCTTCTTGTCCCATTTCTTGAGTCGTTCCTCTATCAACAACAGCTCACACTGGAGATAAAGAAGATTTCGTGCGCTTATTTCATCGAACTTCCGGAAGATGAGGAGCTCCTGGTCACCATCTGAGGCCATCAATGACGCCAAGGCCGCGAACCCAAAAGGCTTCTGCTGAGAGTTTTGGCCCGCATGTTTCTCTACATCTTTATTTCCAGACATTGATGTGGGTTTTTTTATACAGGTTGAATTGTGAAGCAACCGTGGCTAGACAATGGCGCTGAGAAGATTGAAGATAAGAACGTCAGTCTGCTGATCAGGCAGCTCCGGAGTGTGAAATTCCCTTGTGCAACCACTGACTGTGACATATCAACTGCCAAGCCACTGACGTGTCAACCTCGTCGCCTAATAAATGCAAGATGAGGCTCAGCCACCAAACAAGGCAACCATCGCCTTACTGTGCCCCGATCTAGCTTCCCACATTCCTGTCACATTGAAAACGCCACGCGAAAGAGGGGTCATGACAGGAAAGTTTTCACAGGACTATGTCTTTGGTACTTAGAGCGCAAGTAGAAGTTTGAAGGACCTAGAACTAATGGGTGCACATCACATGGTATAGTCCCTACAATCAACGAGGAGGTGTGACACCCAACCCGGAAGGATTTTAAAAGCCCATCCAATGAATAAGCCTCCAGGTCTTTTCTTGCCCCAAGTCTTCAGTGGCGCTGGAGATCTATGCCCCCTTGAGGTCGTATTGGCTCCACAGCCCACATCCCACAGCCCACAGCCCACAGCCCATAGCATACCATTCATCCGCGCAGGAACGTCTTCTTCCACCAGCGGGTCTTTGAATTGGGAGAATTCCGACCGTTTACTTGTGGAAGTGTTTGTTTAGTATCTGCTAACTCTGCCTTGCGTTTGTGCTGTTCATGATGGCGGTCCCAGATCAGTCGTCGTTGCAGTTCTTGCTTCCAAGCCTCATCTTGCTTCGCCGGGTCAAGCGTATTGATTGCGTCTCTGATTCGGTCGCGACGAACCCGCTCAGCGTTGCGAGCGTGGGAAGAGCACACTACCAACGTAATGTCAGAGCAACTATTCTGTTTTTTTCAAGGTGAATGAATGTAGTAGGTAGGAAGCTTACTGTTGTTGATGGACTCTTCTTCAAGCCTGGCAAGTTCTTGGCTGTACTTGCCAATCAATCTGACGTTATAGAACTCTGACAAGCCTGGCATTGAGTCAAGATCAATCATGAAATGGTTGAACCTGGAGAACACGTCGAGTCCGAAGATGAAGGCATTGCTAAACACAATATCCACCAAGAGGTCGTCAAGGACGTAAAGGTCACAGCAGACAGCCTGAGCTGAGTCGCCAAAAGTCCACGTCGCGTTGTGCACGATGCCCATAGTGAAGACTTTTGATCCATCCGCTAACTCAAGCTCGAGTCGGTGCCGAGGCGCGTGATCAATCTCGAGATTATTTTCCTTTGCCCACTCCGCCGATACCAGCATGACGTCGGACCCAGTGTCGGGCAGGGCGAGAGCAGACCTACCGTTTAATGACCCCCAAAGGCGCTGCTTCTCGTTGCCGAGAAGGTTGATGCGAAGACGTGTTTGAGGACTCTGGCGTATTGATTCCTTGACGCGGTTCTTGAATGTCGTGAGAGTCTTTGTGGCGCGTAGAAATGGCCCGGAAAGAACGAGGTCACTTGTGCACCCTGGAATAATCCAGCAGTCCAACATGTATTCCTCGAGCTCCCCATGAAATGAGAATGGGACCTTGACAGTGCCTGGTGATGAAACTTGCTTTCCGCCGGGTAGCTGAATTCTATTGGGGATCCTATCGTCGGGTACGAGGCCGACCTTGTCGACAAATTGCGCTGAGATGAAGTTGGATTGCGCGCCAGTATCAGCGAGTGCGTCCACTTGATATTCTCCAACTCTTGCTTCCACCCTATAATCTTTTAGGCCGCTGGAGAAGTGGGTGCTATGCCTCCACCACCTAGCAGTCCTGAGATGTCGAACCCATCTGTCCGCAATACCTGCCATGTTAAGTTATGACAAAGTATGCGGACTTAGGTGAAGTATGAAACGTGAGACGATTCACATAAAAAAGCTCTGTAGTAGAATAAACTCAGTCAATCCAATAATATGATGCAGCGCAAGGCAAAAGACAGCAACAGAGACAGAGGGAATGGCGGGTCGCACAAAGACAGCCTGGGGACCGGGCAGCTGCTTCAGCTCCTGGGAGCAACTGCAGCTATTTGTATATGTTGTGGTATGGTATGGTTCGCTATGCGGAGTCAAGAAATTGGATGCAAGAGCCTAACGCCAAGCTTGGTATGTTGGTACCTTGGGAAATGTACCTAGGCAGGGAATAGGTTAGATTAGGTACTTACCGTTTCCAATATGCTGTTGGAGGCGGGTGGCTTAGCCTTGTGTGATGGTGGGCAAGGTAGGCCGCCTAATGGTTCGCCAGTTGCCTTATTCTTGAAATGAGGCTCTGCGGGTTAGCAAATACCCCTCTTTCTGGAAACCAAGACTTCTCGGCAGTCATTTTGATCAGGAACTCACGAAAATATTAGAAATATAGCCTACTTCTGCTTTTTGACTCTGATATGCAGTTTTTAAGATGCAAGCCCGTCATAGCCAACATAGCTAGCTTAGTGGGAGCATGCCACGGGCGACGAAGCAAGTGAGGATTCCCAGTACAACAACGAAAGTAGACTAACCGACTACTTCCGCTTACCTGGTTCAAGTACAAAGAGTAGAAAGAAAGTAGGATCGACGATAACACAATATCGGAAATAGGCAAAAGCGACCAGAATCTGTTGAAAGATTACGAGTCTTTTCCTCAAAAAAGCGTTGGATCTAGCGGTCATATATGTAAATACGTAACAAAGCGAACTATGCTCACCGACATCTTACATGCATGTTTCCACAAAAAGCCGCATTTTGCTGTGAACAAAAGCACAGGGAGTCTTCATAAGCAGAGCCGGGTTGAAAATAAAACAAACCTTAATCTCTTTAGCGGTCCTAGGACTGGTGGAGCATAAAGTTCACAACGCCAATCCAATCAGGTAATGCAGACCAGAAGATACATACCATTGCCAGCTATAGACTACATGACGTCTTTGTACAGTTTAGTCCCTGAATTATTGTAGCCTGCGGACTTGCAGAGACGTCAACAGCCAATGAGAGAAGGGGATCCAGACGATCAATACCTAAGATACTTACTTTCTAATATAACCTATTGCTAAATAAAGGTTTCTTTATGTGGCGTTTGTATATAGTTGCTTTTCCTGATACCCAGTAATAGCCGGCGATGACCTCGTAAGGTATAATTGTTAGTGAGATACGTCTCTGTGGAAAAGTCACTTGGCTACAATAATTCAAGGGGTTAATTGTATCTCTATTCTGGACAGATACAGATCAGCACTTTTGAGCTCAGTACAGCCATAGACATCAGAAGAAGTCAAATTGAAGTCTTATGCTAAAGATTAAGTGTGTGGAATTAGGGCCGCCCTGCCAGGCTTATGACTTATAAGGAGATAACGGTACACATGCTTTTGTGGCACCGATCGCTTGGAGAGTTGCGTCGTGTGGCTGATAAGTCACAGCCGCATTGTTTGAGACTTGCCGGTCAGAATTCTCGCTCGAGATGTTTCGTAGATATGACTCCATTTTCGTAGGCCTAATAACTTCTAAGACTTTATAGCAGAGCGTATCTGCACTTTTTTATAGCGCTTAGTTATATGTCTTCTCCTCGTCCTGCACGCCGGCCTGGTATCTAATTTCCAGCTCTTTTAAGTAACCCCCTAACTTCACGATACTATCTTGAAGTCTTAGTTTCTCTGATAACGGGGCTAGTTCTAAGTTTATGTATAACTGAGCGATACATCCCCGCATTTCGATTGTCTTCCCTTCGTAAATTCCAGCGGGAGATTTATTACCTGATAACTCGGTAGCATATTGAGTAACTACCTCTTCGATCTTTTTAAGTTGTTATAAGAATTCCACAGGTACCATTCCGAGGAGCGTTCGAGGATGTAGGTGAGTAAGTGTGGCGGCTAAGTCTTGGGAGTGCAATAACTGTGTGAGGTGATAGCTAACCATTCAGCCATGGCTCTGCGGTCGCGCTGCGGCGGCTTGCTAACACAGTAAATACAGCCTTGCTTTTACATAAGATCAACATAGCGAGCAGTCGGGAATGGAGAGGGGTGTCAACACTCTTCACTGTAATTTCATACCTGACTTCGTAACTTGAGCCCTCATGTAATGGCGAAACGCCAAGTCAGTTCCAACTCTCAATCTCAATATATAACAACCAACATTAATGGCTGGTTGCAGATACGACGGACGAAAAGAAGACTGAGTCATTATATACATTTCGTATGTGAACACCCAGCCTTAGTGTATTTACGGCCATAGGGTTAGACACACTTAAGTTAGAGGACGGGAAAGTGACTTTTGCTTCGCAACTCGCGTGACCCGTTTCTTCAAGGGGCTCTGGCGGTGGCCTGAGTTGTTACCCTTGGTCATCTAGTGGCTCGGTTTTAACACTTGCATGTTTGTGGTCATAGTTGGAATGAGCGCAAGATGAGAGGAAACGTAGTCTTTTCCATATGCTAAATGTTCTATTCCAATACTTTCATACTAAGCGGCTGTCAATTACAGCTAAGCACTGCTTGGCTACCGTAACTGGAACTTCTTTCTTTCACTCAAGATCACCTCTAATACCCTCAGGCAAGCTCCGCCTCAATAACACTCTCTACTGACTGAAGCGGCCTCCAGATCTTGAGCACCTTCAACCCAGCACTCTCAATCAACTCCCTCCACTCAACCTCCGTCCTCTCCTTGGCACCCAAACACGCCATCATGGTAATATCAGATGTTGTCACACGCGCAAGGGGCTTAATACTGCTGACCAGGCTCTCGTGGATGAGGAGCTTCGAGTAGCCCGCCTCCATTGCATCGGCAAGGTGCTTGAGGATCTGGCGCGCCTGCTTGTCTTCCCAGTCGTGGAGGACGTTGTGCATGAAGTAGGCTCGGGCGCCTTTGACGGGTTGCGGGGTGAAGAAGTCGTGCGGGTGGACGGAGATGGTCTCCGCGATGGTTAGTTCTTTGAGAATGTCGGGGAGATCTTGCAGAATTAAGCTTCCGTCGGGAATATCAGGGTGTCGGAGATGGAATTTGGTCAGATCGTGGCCTTTGCTACCGCCGACGTCTACGACCAGCGGCCGATCGGGTTTGGCGCCAGCAACAAGAGTCTCTGTCGGGTACACCTCCGGCCAAGGCGTGAGGTTATACTTGGAATGACTCTCCATAGCATCGTTGAACTCCCTCGCCGCGACAGGATTGGCACCCAGTGACTGGAACAAATTCTCTTTGGAGCCGTTCATGAACTGCCAATTGCAGTCGTTAGGATCTGTGGGGTTCTTGTAGGCAGTTTCCTTGAGATAGCCAGGCAGAGATCGGAACATGGGGGCGTTGACAAAACCATACAGACCGCCGTAGACATTGGCGAGGGCTTGATCCGCTGTGAGGGCATGGACCCATGGTGTAGGCTTGTAAGTATCCTCAGCGGTCTCAATGACGAGATTTTGACCTGAGAGTTGTCGAATCATACGTCCTACCATACAATCAGTGAACAGTCCAACAACATGAAGGGTATGTCTTACGAATCAGCACAGGGTCTGTGCTGGTGAGCTCAGCCAACTCAGCACAAGTTTTCTCACCACCGCCGTCCGCAATCCACTTGTTAAAAACACCAGCATCGATCAGAGTCTTGACACATGCCGTAGTAGCTGGGTTGACCCAACAGTGCTGCCAGACAGTGTCCCACGGCTTCTGAACCCTGCTCACTGCCAGAGCGAGTGCGTCGAGTGCCCGAACGCGCTCAGCTTCATTGGCGAATGAATTGGCGTCGAGACCATCAAGCGCGGTGATGAGATTATCTGCAGAGGACATCTTGGGCTGACGTAACAGGGGATGTGTGCAGTACCAAGAGGATGCGTGGAAAGAAGCTCATGGCGGAATATGATATGGGCCGTTCTTATTCAGTGAGCTGCATGACGGCTGCTGAATGGAGAAGGTCTTCCGGGGCCATTCACTGAAACATGGGGCAGTGTCGACAGCATTTCCAGGTCAATTCCGTCAAGATTGGCCTGTGCCTCAATGGTTCTGGGTCTAGTCCGCGGAAGGGTAAAGTTGTATGATTAGCCGTATGGTTTCCAACCAGAGACGAGCTAAGCATGGGTTATCGTGGCCCTGTTAATCCCGCTGTGGAATTTCCGAGGTTACCGCCACATCCGCCCGTAGGTCTGGGGAAGAAACGCTTTGTTCAATCCACGATTGTCACACGGACTTTGCAATAGATAAGTCGCTTTTTTAGCGATGAGATCTTTAATTCAGTGGATGATATCTCACACGCATGAGAAGAGGACATGGTAGCAGAATTGACATGTCTTGATGGCATCATATTGCCACATGAGCTCCACATTATTTCCAGGCTTGAAATCCTTCTGCAGATTTTGGCTACGCCACAGGAATGATCCTTCACGTAGGATTTTGATCCCTGACAGTTCTCCTGACACCTGCAGCAAAACCAGGTAATTGTCATGCAGTGCATTATGCAGCTGCCTAAATGGAAGTTTCATGCATTTACCAGTGATTTGGTTCAGGAACAGGAGGGACGTGTTGAACCAGCACCATGGTACTGTCGGTCATACCACGTCGTATTCTCGCATTGCTTGCTTTTCTCATTGGACGCATTGGACATCATTGTCGCTGTTGATCTAAAATTCCAATCCTTTGGTTCATTGTTCTGTCTCCAGATTAACCCCTGCTTAGTACGACCGTCTAATACCCGCGAAAGCCGCGGGAATTCGATCCATTGTGCGATATCGACCCATGTGATACGACGAACTCGGTTGTCTTCTGGATCCCACTCTTATCGGATTGCTTCAACCCCGAGACTAACGGGATGTCGTCGACGCTCGAACCCATCCTGTACGATGCATTCTCCGGGTCAACGTCTCTTTGATGCGCACCCAGCTTATCCCATCTCCCGCTCGATTGCCCACTGCGCGTTGCCTGTTTGCTGCTCCCTGTCATTCGGCTCGCACCTCGGCTAGCGTTTGCAGTCTCCATCTTGCCCTTTGCCAGACGGAAGAGTGGACCAAGGGTGGGTAGAGATGCACAAATGAGAAGGATGCAGCCTTCTCCTAGACCGAGGATGTCGAGGAAAGGCACGGGAACTGAAGAGGTTAATTATCGCAGATAGATACATATTGGGATAACTCACATGTTGGATTCTCGGCAAGCACCAGGAAGATCTCGCCAAAGATTGTTAGCTTGTAGATCGACAGGATACACGCCATGAAACTCAATCCCAGCGCAATTGACACTAAAATTCGGTTCTTGAGTGGCATGTTAAGGCGCATAATAAACGGAATTGGGTACAATGCGAAGAAAGCGTCAAGAAACGCAGAGTACGCCGAAGTGAAGTATCCCAAGTCGGACATGACTTTGACAGGAGCGCAAGTGCCGCCCTTGATGTTCCTGTCCCAGCCAAACTCCACCGGATCGCATTGTTTATACCACCAAACCGAGGTAGCCAAAATGCACGCCTGCGAGCTGAGCGCCAGGCCCCAGAATAGTATCGTCGTCTTGCGTCCGTAGTCGAGGATTCGTTTGAGTGTAGCAATGATGGCGAATTTGGGCAGCGAAAAGGTCCAGATCAGTACAGAGCTGATGATGACGTTCCACTTCAAAGCTTCGGGTATCATGGCCGGATCGATGTCGTCTAGTCGTCGACCGAGGCCGTAATTTGTGCCGATGGTGATCATGATGCAGGTGATGAGCATGATGAGAACGCAAAAGACAGTAATGAAGTCGTCCCAACCAAGACCACCTCCAACTTGACCCCGTCCGAAGAATTGACGCGCGGAGATCCTGAGCGCAACAACGACTGGAGAGAAGTTAGCAGAGTTACAGCTTCGAAACTGGGGCTTCCTACCCGTCGTTATTGCAAACATTGACCAACAGGCCTTGTCGGCAATGACGCCGAAATCTTCAACATCCCACAGGCCCATGGTGTCTAATATGCCGGGTATTATCAAGTTCTGGAAGCATAACCACAAAATCCCGAGAGCTTGGGCGGGAACGATGGAATAGTTCATATATACAGCAGAGACAGGTCAAATCATGGGGGTCGGGATCTGCAAAGGGTCCCCGGTCCGCGTTCCTGGTGATCATGCTACAGGCTAGTAAAGAGCTGCAGATTCCTTTGCAATCCTGGATGTCAAAATTTTACCCACTCCACCAGGCTTGAATCCTTTCGCTTGCTGGGAAGTCTCGTTGTTTTACGGAACATTCTCATCCATGACTGAAGACTTTTCGGGTCGTTTCATACATAATCTACTGATGCAAAGATGATATCGCCTCACGCGTTGTGCATTGAACTGTTGACATTCGTAGTGTACCCCAGTGTAATCGCGCAGTCGTGGCATTTAGTTGGGTCTTAAATTCCTCTCTGTAGCCGATCAACGAGAATGAGAATTGGGCTCATTTGTGCAGGGACAGGTCTCTTTCAAACAGTAGCAGAACAATCACATGTTGTGCTGGCTCGTCGACAAAACCATGGGGTGCGGTAGGGGTACATCCCTATTTCGTTCATAAGCGTATCATAACCCAGTTTCAAGAGGCGTAGCTACCAGGCCATCAAGTTGCACATTGGCTAGCTATTCCGCGCCCCTGCCTGCATTGACCAAACTTTGATCCACTCGTTGGCGGTAGTGCTTGATGCTTCTAGGGATTCATTCCCATTAGACACTTCACGCCTTGACTTTGAAGATATGTCTTTCCAAGTATTTTGCCCTTCGCTTAAACACGTTTAACGGCTATACACACATTTATTTATACTGGGCATATAAAAATTTGAACAACTTCCTCTATTCTTCTCCAAATTTTATCATGATTCACTAAATTCATGTTAATTCATAAGGATTTATTTAACGCTCCATTAAAATATTCCTAATTATTATAAATCTTGCATTACTTTTATCGTCTCATGATTATTTTAGTAGAGCTTAGTATCCCACCTGATCATCGGGACTTTTGCATGGGATTATACCTAGACGTTGGCGCAGAAAAGCTGAACAAAAAAGTCTTACAACACATCGCCTGGGGCAAAAGAAAAAAACAAATTACTCCTCCTCCCCCGGGAAGGCTCGAACTTCCGATCTCCCGATTGTCTATTGATAACAGTCGGACGCTTTAGCCAACTAAGCCACAGGGGAAATGCTTTGACTGGCGGCCAGTTTCTTAGTCTACACTACATTGGGCTAGCGAGATTTCAGGCAAGCTCAACCTACCCTATCGCAAATCAGGGACTGCCATTCGACCTTTCATCTTTGCAGGGAATTCGTTGTTAGGTAGTTTCTGCTGTCTGAATAATAATACAAAGGATTCAGGAATATTCAACTGGTTTAGTCTGTTCTCTATTGTGCTCATACAAAGGCAAATCTGGCTTTGATTCGATGACCGCCAATCCAGTCAGCCACAAAGCCAACATCATCCGCGACAATAATCGGTCGTACTACATTGAGATTTAACCAGATTGGAATACTAAAAAGGATATTGAACTTTCAAACAGGACAAGAACACCTATGAGTCTTAAAACAGTTCCCTTCCGTGCGTAGAACGAGGCAGAGATATGTATCGACTTGGACTCAGATATGGAATCAAGTCCGAGCGGGAATAGCCGAGCCAATAAAAGATAAGGGTTTCTGCTGACAGTACGCAAGTGGATGAAGGATTCCATCCTCCAATTCTGACCAACAAACGTGGTTCTTTGAGAAGCTAAGCCAAGACCTGTTTATGGTAAGATTCGTTGTATTTAAGTAGTATACTGCCGCCTATTGCCTTCCTACAATCCAAACTCTGCTTACTCCCTTGTAGATTGATCTGACACAAACCAACAGCTGTTAAAAACTCGAGCTTAATAATTGCGAGAAAGAACAAAAAGGTATGGTTCTGGTTACCGAATTGTGTTGGGTGTAAAATAATGCGAGAATGGACCTGACTTCAACGTCGATTTAGATTTATCAAACCCGCCTAGTCACCTTTGTATCTCGCCAGGTTCACAAACACCATCCATCATGTATCACACCTTCTTTCTCCGCGCAACACAGCTCATCTCCCTCACCCCCGCCTTCTTCGGAATCAACCTCCTCACACGCCCCGAAGCCACTCTACAGCATCTTCAATTTCCCATCCCCGCAGACCCTCAGGCACGGAAGCTTGTTCGCGGAATCACCAGGATCTACGGGAGCAGAAACCTCGTCATCAGCTTCCTTTTCTTCAACATCAGTCTCACTGGGGACACCAAGCTTATGAGCTTGGCTTATCTTGGCGCGCTGGCCATGGCGCTGACGGATGGGTTTGTAGCTAGGTCGGTTATGGGACATGGGGAGTGGCAGCACTGGGGATTTGTGCCGGTTTGTGTTGTGCTTATGCTGGGTCTTCAGTATTCGTAAGAAGTTCTGCAGCTCCGCTTAGCTGGTCGCGTATTGAGAGTTGGGATATGTATATTAAAATCTGTTCTCTCGTTCCTCATACTTGTTCCCCAACACAGACCCTTCAACAGACTATTTGATCTATAACTCAGGCCCTCTTCACACCACTTCCCTTTGGCACTCTAAATAGCCAATACAGACCCAACGCCCCAGCAACATTAACAATCACATACACCCACAGAAGTCCAAAATGCCACCACCGATCATCGTAGTCAATGTTAAACCTTGTAAGAAACTCTTCTGTCGAAGCGAGCGAACAATATTGGCACGTCCCGGTAGAAGAGCGGTCAAGAAGGTAACCTCCAGCTGCGTCTACAAATGGCCCCATGAAGTCGCCACAGGTCAAGTTGCCAGGAACCATCATCTGTAGAATCTCGTTGTCGGCGCATACGACTTCAGATCCGTACACAGCCGCGGACATTATCCCGCCTACGATGTATGTACCTGGTGAGACGTAATACATAAATGTCCAGAAGGTAGGGATATCGCTGAAAGTAACGCCGACGCTGTGGAATGTTAGTAAGAATAATTGCGATCCGAGATAGAGTGGACATACCCGCAAAAAGCAATGCATAGCAACCAAAGCAGATTCGCAAGAACACCAGCCTCTTCAGCTGTGCCAATACAGACGATGGCAAAGTGGGAAAAAGTGCTGGCGAAAAGCATAAACATCCATAGGAAAAGGAAAACGAGGAAGCCTCGAATATGTTGATCGTCGGCCGTGGTGTTCTGAACGAAGCCAACGGGATAGTACCAGCAGAAGTAAATAATGACGGCCATCAAGGTGTTCCAGACTGCTTCGACGAGGACGTTGGAGATGATGTAGGCTGCGCGTGGGTCAGTTAAGGTTATCTAGAAGTAGGCGGAGTAGTCTTACTGTTCCAGCGGTAGATCTTAGATGGTCTCTCACGAATTTCATATATGGCACGTTGAGGAACGAACATGGGCATGATCTGGTCGTTGATGCCCTGGAATACAACCAAGAACATAAATATAGCATATAGCTGGTTTTGCAGACCCTGGATGGTATTCTTTGCCTCGAATGTGAAACCGATGTAGAGCGACTATGATGGTGTTAGATAGTGAAAAATAGGTATACAGCGGTGAGTAATGGTGGGTGTTGGTAAAGCAGAAGGTAAAAAGAAGGAAAGACATACCGTCAAGACGATTAAACCTGTCTTGGACCAAGTATACGTAGGGGAACGCCAGAAATGCTTCCAAGTGCGAATCAATACCTCACGGAACTGCGTCATGAACGAAGCCACAAACTCCTGATGCTGCGAAGCATCTCCATCCTCGACATCTGTTGGGAGACTGGAGGGAAGGGAGTTGAGGCGCTGAAGCTCCTGCTTGACATCCCTAAACTCAGGAGAGCTCCTCCACACTGAGTGCCAGTCAATGTTCTCCACTTCCTCGTCGTTGGAGGGCTGGATGATGTCAAGCATGTACTCGGCGGGGTTTGCATCAGGGGGACAAGGGGGAGCGCCGTTTCGTTCGAAATACTTGAGTAGTGTCTGAGACTGATTGCCGAGGTCTGAATCGTTAGCTGGGAGTTGGAAGGTGTGTAGAGAGATGGTCTTACCGCCGAAGTAAACTGTCTTTCCTCCTGGAGCGAGCAAGAGAAGTCGATCGAAGCGCTGAAATAGAATCGCTGAAGGCTGGTGAATCGTACAAAGCACAGCCTGGCCACTCGCCGTGAGCTTCTCGATAAGATCGCAAATCGCCCACGAAGTCTGCGAATCAAGCCCCGAAGTCGGCTCATCCAGGAAAACAAGCAATTGAGGTCGCGCCGCAAGCTCAACACCAATAGTCAAGCGCTTTCGCTGCTCGACGTTAAGTCCCTCGCCGGGTACTCCAATAACAGCATCGGAGAATTCCTGCATATCAAGCATGTCGATTACGTGCTCGACGTAGCTCAGCTTGTCCTGTCGTGGGATCTCGGCGGACTGGCGTAGAAGGGCGCTGAACTCGAGGGCCTCGCGGACGGTCATGGTGTTGAGATGGAGGTCTTGCTGCTGGACGTAGCCGACGCGGTGTTGGAATGAGGCGTCAGTAGCCTTTCCATCGATGTGGGTGTTTCCGCTGATGACGCCCATTGTGACTCGTGTGGCGAGGACGTCGAGAAGGGTTGTTTTACCAGCGCCGGACACACCCTTCTTCGTTAGCAAAGTACTGAACATTGCGAGGTTAGACATACCATTAATGCGGTTGATAGACCAGGCTTCACCCATCCGTCGACGTTATCCAGCAGACGCCGATCTTTACCCTTAATCTGGATATCATAGCAGAGATCCTCCCAGTGGAATACAGATGCGCCTGCAGCGAGTCCACTGGTAGCATTGTTCGTACCCTTCTCAGCAACAACTGGCCGATCAGTCACTTGAGCTTCAGCATCACCGTCTTTAGTCTTTTCGAAAGTCGGTGGCATTCGTCCTTTGCGGAACACGAGCACCTCGCCTCTGCTCCTGGGTGGCTTTGCGTGCTCTGCAGCAAACATGTAGAAGATCAGGAAACCAACGAGAAACGCAAAGAGAATGCCGACGTTTCTGTGTCTTGTTAGTCAATATGCTCTGCATCCGAGGGGGTCACATACCGCCATTTATTCGCGTTGTAGTACTTATATGATTCGTTGATGAACCTATCGCCATCTACCGTGGTTGATCCAGGCAGGGCGCCAACTACAGAGCAAACTCGTGAATCAGCAGGAAGGTTTTCGTAGCCAGGACCTTGAGGAACCATAGTCGCGCAAGGAAACTGTCGGTTATGAAATTCATTGGCCATCAGCGCCTCAAAGGCATACGCGAGGGGATTGATGTAGTTCATCCAGCGTGACCAGCCAAGCATATAATCCGTAGGCATGGTGAATCCAGTATAGATCATCATTCCGAGACTTAGGATCGATACAGGAACCATGGCTTGGTGGGCTGTTCGCGTGACGCAGGCCAGAGTGCGGTAGATACATGACATGACGAGGGTGGTGAGGAAGGATGTGAGGCAGAAGAAGAAGAAATTTCCAGCTTCTCGACGGAGATGAGCCATGAAGTAGATCAGGAGATTGAATATGATCATGTTGACGGTCTTGTAGGGGAGATCGATGATGTAGCTGGAGATGGCCTGGGCGGATTGATGATAGAAGGCATAGCGGTTGTGCTTTTCGATAACGGGTCGTTCGGCGTAGACAGTGAGTACCTAAACGCATCAGTATTGGAGAAGCACGCAAAACACAGACATGTTACCTCGAGTTGACTTGCAAAGGCGTTAAACAGCAAAGCAAAGAAGATCAGTCCACCGCGATAATAAAAACTAGACGAGTCATCCTTCAGATTAAAAAACATACTCCCCAGCACCAGCGCCATAATCAAGTTAAAAATAAGCGACGCAATAGTGAAACCCGGATCCGCAAGAAGTCGTCGCCACCCCCTCCACAGCGTAAGTTTTATCTGTGCCAGATACGAGATGGTATACGGGGACTTGGACCGCTGGTTCTTGAACTGCTCTGCCCGGCGAGACGTCTTGTACTCGGCTAGACGCTCGGCGCGAGGGTGGCTCTCTTCGTAAGAGGCGAGTTCTCGCATGAGTTCCTTGCGGTGCTCGCTGGCTTGCCATCGCTCTGTGAATTCCTCGGGAGTTCGTGGGGCGGTATTTTCGAAACCAGCCCTCACTCGTCGTTCCTGTGGACTTGTCATGGAGGTGAGGAAGTCAGGGGTGGTTTGGCGATCGGGACCTGTTTATGTCAGCTTGTTGGTGGATAAGACGGTGAATGACTTACACTCAAAGCCGAGGCTCTCAAAGTAGTGCTTAGCCTCATTGACTCTCCCGAAGAAGATTTGATGGCCTTCGTACAGAACAGTAACGCGATCAAACAACTACAAAGTGTTAGCTTCCCGTACCCGCATATCGTAAAACGATTCGGGGCTTACCTCGTAAGCTGACTGTGGAGCTTGGTAAATAGCCACAGCCGCAGCGACACCGACAAGATCAGCCTGAAGACGCAGATTACGACAGAAATTAATGGCGTTTCCACTATCCAGTCCACGGGTCGTGTTGTCCCAGCACTGAAGCTTTGCTCCCGTGAGGGCAGCCTCGGCGATGCTCACGCGCTTGCGCTCGCCGCCACTCACACCCCTGATGTAATCATCGCCCACGCGGGTGTCTACAGTATGGCTGATGCCGAAGATGGCCATCATGACATCACGCATCATGGTGTCGGCTTCGGAGCGCGTGACGCCTCCGGGGACGTGGCGCAGGGAGTGTGCGCTGGCGGCGAAGGAGAGCGTTTCGCCGACTGTGAGATGGGCGAGATGGCAGTCTATCTCGGCGTTGTAGAGGACGTCTCCTCTGAAGGAAGAGCGTATGTGGTTTTCGTCGATACCTGAACTGTGTCAGTGAGGTCTTATGAGATACGAGAATGACGGACCTCGGAAGTTCATGTAAGAATCTGGTGATACCTCAAGACCTGCTGTTTCTCCAGCTATAGTCTTAAGAAGCGTGGAGCAGCCAGATCCAGGAGGTCCCAGGACAAGCAACAGCTCTCCCTGCTCAACAACACCCTCAAAGTTGCGAAGAATATCAACTCGTCTTTTCTTTCCACCCCCAAGCAGACTGACCACAAATTTCACAGCATCTATCGGATAATCCACAAACGTCTTCTGATGTTCCGCGCCGCTGCCCCATCCAAAGACGTTAAGATTCTTGAAAGCCACACCAAGACTTCGTGGTGGTGCCGAACCATCTTCAGCCTCGACGAGTTTGACAAAGGCTTTCACCCATGCCCTTGGATCGAAATTGGATGAGTTGGGGTCTAGTCTGGTGCCGGGCTTTGGCGAGAAGGCGTGCAGTTCGGCATCGGCTGTGGTAGAAACTCGTGAGAGCTGGCGCGCGAGAGCACTGATATCATGGTTCATATCTGAGGGAGTCTTGTCTGAGGGATGTTCTTCTGTAGTGGCATCTTTCATGCTGGCGGCTGTTGAGGCTGTTCCCAATTCCTGCTTGCTGTGAGGAGAGGAAGCCCCTGTTGTGGCTGCTGTCATGGCGGCGGTCTGGATGAAGGATACTAGGCTGTTTGAAGGTTACTTAAGCAAGTATCACAACACCGAACGTCTATATAAGTCTTTGTCAAAAGTCCATAGCTTAGCGGAGTTTCGATTAACAGCGTAGAAGTCCGGATGAATCACTTGTGCTCTCTACAAACAAATATGGCGAAATCAGAGCGTAAGGCGGAGTTTGAAGATCTGGGGATAAGATTAGGAACTTTTCGATAAAACGGAAGCGAATATAGACCGGTTCCCGCGGAGCAACCTCGACTCGAATGTAATAATTCACCCGACCCCGGTCGAGTCGTTTTCTGTCATTTCTTTCCAGCTCCAACGGAGTCGGGCTGCTATTGGTCCTGATATCCACTCACTAGGGGTTGTCCGCGGGTGCCCGAGAGGGCTGACAGTCTCGCTTATGAACAGCTCCCCTATTTGGGAATCGCTTATGGAGCCTTTTCTTTTCTTCTTCTTTTTTTTGCTGGGAGCGCGATGTTTGCTCCCTCTTGATTATGCTGTCGCGATAAGCTTACTGAAGATGGAGGGCTCTCGTGATTGAGAATATTACTTTGATGATTACTAGAGTGAGTCTGACGTGATATTACGAAAAGAGACCGATGATGCGAATGGTATTGTATCGTTCTTTTCATCTTATCGCAGCGTTGGGTTTGTCTTTATCGCTTCTCATCACGAACCTTAGTATCACAGCGACACGTAGACTTTCGCTGGTGATTGACCTCGCCTTCGACCTAACATAACAATAGCGCTGCAGATTCGAGAACAGTTCAGTTGAGCTGTAGTGGTGACATTTATTGACCACACTTTCCAGCCGCCAAGTGGTTCTGGACCCTTGCTTCGCTGATACGCTGCAAGCCACGTTTTAGACAATTGGACAGTCGCATTCGGCAAGCCGGCCCGTCATATGATTTTATGCATGTTGGTCTGACTGTGCATGAAGCGGAATGGCAGTCCACATTGGGGAATTGGTCCGCTTTGAGGCTGACTGCTGGAAATGATAATTCACTGTATCATGTATGCACACATTGAACGAAAGATCCTTAGATTCTGGAAAAAGTGTCATAAAATACCATTACCGTGCTTCATACTCAAAAGTGCTCATGTAACTAGAAAGAGAGTGTAGACGCGGTAGCTGAGTGATAGTGATAGTAATATGCTGATTATAATACTGCGGATCACTTGTGTTGTGTTTACTGCTATTTCGATGTGGAGTTTTTCCCAAGGAACGAACACTAACAACGAAGTATTTGAATGCCGTGAATAGAACCAATGCATCCAAAGTCGGACTTCTTATTCAGCCTCATTTCACATTGCACATATAATAGCGGACTTTCCTGCCCTATGACATAAAACAAGCCGTAAAATATTTCCTTGGCATGTCGGCGTAATCGATTGCCGAAACGGAAGCTATTCGTCCGCCTGCAAGAGAAATCAGGCCATGCCACGCCATGCCCTCCTCCTACGAGTCCTTGGCTCCCAACTTCTCAAAAAAGTAAGAAGTTTCGAAAGCCATTACACAAATTCATCTTTTGAGAAAGCAGCCTGATAGCACCCTGCAATGTGCGTGAGAACAATACATTGGCAAGATCTGAAATAGTCAGTCTCTCAAAGTTACAACGACGCGCTTATAAGCAATAAGAATACAAGACGCATAAGAAACAAGTAACAGAGAGCAACAGAACGATTAAGAAAAGAGACAGGCAAGGAAGCAAATAGATACTATAAACTATTCTCCTTCAGTCCAGAAGCGTTCTAGCGCATCCTGCCGAACCTCATATGCCCAGTGATGGCACGTCTGATGCACTACAGGGCTCACATCGCCGACTTCGTCATCCTCATCATCATCCGCAAACACGGTTCGTATCCCCAACTGCACGTATTTCTTGAGAAGAATGCGTCGCCAGCGCCCTCTCGCGCCTACACACTTCTTCCAACGACTGATCTGGCGCTCGTCATCGGCACAGCGACGACCCATCCAGAACCGGCAGTACCACTGGAACCAACCTCTGATATCGTATTCGTGGGCGATCCAGCCGGCTGCTTCCCATTCTTCGATACTTTGTCCACATGCGACACCGTATTTGTTGACTTCGGGGCTGTACGTCGCGCTGGTGAGATACGTGTCCACGTCTAACCCGGTTGTCCACGATGGCGGGAGCTCTCTCCAGTCATCTTGCACGGTTATGCCAAGGCGTTTTGAGAATAGTGGCCGCCAGTAGGAACCGCCGAAACTTCCCTCGCGGATGATCTCCTCAGGGGATTTATTGGGGCGGAACTCAGGATGCGACTCGAAATGGAACGTCCCATCAGCTTCACGGATTGCTTCGTCGGCTTCAGGCTCCCAAGATGTCCATCCAGCTATGATCGACTTCACATCTTTTGAAGGTTCGGCTTTCGGTCCAGAATCCGCTTCTGAGATTAAGGGAACGGACTTGGTCTTTGAAGTCTGGGCCCTCCTCGCACGCACGCGTGGAGTGGACTTGCGCGAAGCAGATGTATCGCTATCTCCATCCTGGTCATACGCTGGCCTATCGCTTGACTCTGCTATGCGCCTGGACCGTCTTGTAGGGGGGCCAAGGACTTCGACTTTCCGTTTGACGCCTTTGCTTCTGGAGCCAGATTTGGTGGAAGCAGGTTCAATTTGGTGAGCTACAGGTTTGATTTCTTTGAGGAGAAACTCATTCTGTTCGATATTTTGTCGTCGGCGCGCTGCAAAGTCTGACATTGGGAGAATTGGGACGCGAAGCTATTGTTCGTGTGAAGTTCTTAAAGGCTGCAAATGGATAAATTCCTTTTTGGGTTATGCAGCTAATGTACTACGTCATAGCGGTCACATAATCGCGGGACTAAGGGCGGTCCAATCCCGCACCTGGTCTTCATGCCCCAGATGGACTGTGCAATAGGAATTTCGATGAGTCGGCGACGCTGCAAGAGTTTTAAAGCGTTCCTCCCATTGACCAGGATATTGGAAAAGTCGTTGATTTGAAGGTCAATAACGCGGCGCTTTAGGTTCTGCTCGAACATCCAAATCCAAAGGCCACAAGAACTAACTTAACCACCAAGCTTCGAGACTCCAATTAATAAATCGATGTCTGGAACAAATATCGCCCATGAATAGGGCCAAATAGGACTTGTGCTCTGCAATGGATAGTCATTTAGCCTCGGTCGTGATGGAGTAAGCCGCGACATCAGCGTTAATATATTTCCAAACGGTCTAGTTTCATATCCCATCCTGCATTGAGCATGAGCGGCATTAATCAGTTGATATGTGTCTAGTAAGGTGTGACGCTATCCGTGTTCATTGACAATACATTTGCCCACACTTCAAGCCCGAAAGGCGAGTGCGAATCAATGTTGCCGGTTTCAGAAGATCCTTCCTCTTTCCAATTGAAACTGACCCTTGGCTAGGCTTAGGAGTTTGAGTCAGTTGTCTTTGAGGTATGGATGTCGTAGAAGTCTCGCATAGACCCCTCCGAGGAGAACCTGGCAGTAGGCTTGGCGTACGTTCCGAGGCCGGCAGTTTTAGGCTAACCATAACCCAGTTGCTAGATACCAACATGGCTAGGGTGCGGAAAAGGTTTCGTACTCATTGAGAGAAAGTTCATCTTGTAGGATGTTAGCTTTTATCCATTCATCAAAAGACATAACGTGCAACTGCAAGTATCTTGAAAATCTCGTTACGAAACGCCATTGGGACGGCCACGAATGTGTTGATCTCGGCTGGGGCCAATCCGGGTTTTGAATGTTGAAATGTGTACATATGATATCTCACAGGGAATCTGTGGGATAATTCCTGTACTAATGACCATTTGACGTGATACTGATACGCCTGAACTTGTTCAACAATTTGATCTCAGATCTTGAAACGTTCATAATCTGAGAGCGGAAGAATCTTAGATGACGTCGACTGAGGGAAGTTTCGGTATGTCGAGTACTTGAGAAGGTTGTTTCTGAAATTTTGTTAGTAGCTGGTCTTTAAAACACTTTGCTTGTTCTCTTATCACGTCGTTGGAAGAGATTCATCTATACCAGGCAGCGGAAAGGGGGCTGCTACTTCGTACATAAAGCCGAGATCTCATGGTTTGCTACAGACTTCGAACTGGTTATTTGTAATTCAACTATAAGAGACGGTCATCTCTGTATCTTCCAGTGCACTGAACACAAAAAGGTGTCCAGAGAAATTTTTGGTGTTGACGTTCTGTGGTGGCCTGCTTGATGCTTGGATAGTTAATCAGGTGTTCCCTGTTGTATAAATAAACTTACGATCGAATCGTATTCTCCTTGTTACTATGATCAAGACAGCGAACCGAGTTGATATTTCCAAACTTCATGCTTATAATAAAACCTACAATAATCATTAGCACAGCGTGTAAGCTCTGTGGACACTACCAATATGTAGCCATCGCCATAACTTTGTTGACCTCGCTCGAGCTAGACCTTGGACTATCCATATGCCAAAACTCCACAGAGCTCTCAAACGTTGTAATTCGTCTCGGTATGAGTTGAAATCCATGTCCTGCAGGGTCAGCGGTGACTTCAAGCTCTGGAGTTATATTCACCAGAGGCATGGCGTAGTTTGAGGGAATGAGTAACAAAGACATTATGCTTGGCTGGGGTTCCGGCTGAGAACAAAGGTGAAAGTGACGAGTAACGAGGATAATGGCGGTGTTTTGGGGTGAACAGCCGAGACGAAAGAAAGGGGTGATAGGAGAAAGGCCTGAACAGTCCTGGCGGTCTACCTGGAGCCTATGTACTTCAATGTAATGTGTCTTTTGATCAGATCTTTCCACGCTATCTTCTGGTGAGCCTCCATGGTTCTTTTTCTTCAGGTCGTCGATGAACGATGCGAGCGTTTCAGAATCAGGCCTAGGGAGCTTACAGGCTTCCCGGACGAAATCCTTCAACTAGACACAATGTCCATAGGAAAGAAAATCGTACAATCTTTCTGGATTCTGTGAGAAAATATTTCCTAATGCCGATTCTTGGTAATTATTCAGATACTTCAGCAACGGTGGCTTTAGACTACGTGCACGATGCAACAAGACCTTTCTTACCTTTAAGCCTTGCTACCAACTGAGAAGATTCGGGATCATAGTAGTACAAGGGTCGCATCCTCAAAGCGTTGATTGATATCGATTGTTAACTAGAGTAATAACACAGATGCTTCAGACATCCGGTTGAATAAATGTCAATAAACTCAATGAGAGTCTTTCGCAACAAGCAAGTCAGGACTTATCATGCAAACATAATCCCGATTCTATTTTCCGTGAAATTTTTGTGTAGTAGTTTCTTTAACATATGCAATTCCATTGTAATGTCTCTTTACAAAACATTTTCTCTGTGCTTTGACTTCCATGAACACTATTAGCAGCCAGAGACTGGATGTGCTGGGCTTGCTTCGAGTTTTAGAATCTCCTCTAGTGATTAATTCTGCGGGTATCGTCCGTATCATTCCCCCTTACACAGCTTAACACCATTGCCTTGTTTCTATACTCTTATTACGAATTGAAGTGTGCTTGATCATCGTGTTTAAACCGGTCTAAGCATCAAGCAACTAATAATTCTCTTTCATCCTATCTTAATCATTGTCCGAACGACCAATTCATGTAAAGCCCGTTCTTTCAAAGCGTTCTATCAAAACGCCATGTTGAACAATAATCCAAGGCCGTGCCCCCTCGAATGTCGGCGTGTTCAATCCATCCCTCTGTTCTTTCTCCGCCGTCTGAGGGCGAACATGATATTTCAATCACTTTTCTTGCATCGTACACTATGAACAGGATCCTGAACTTTAGAATGGCTGCAACAGCAGTGTACAAAGGAACGTCGGAATAGCACCATAATCTTCAGTATAAAGTTGTCTCTATTCTCTCTTCAAGCTTCCTCTCTTTCCCTCATCAACCCACACACTCCACACACTCTACACTTTGACATCTTGTCAACAACTGTCTACAACTGTCTACAGCTTTCAACAGTACCAACACTTACAATATCACAACTTTCCATCATTTCACTCCTATCATCCATCAATATGTCTTCTCATCTTTCCACCGCATATCCCACTGACGGCGAGATCATCGACATCGGCGGCAGCTCTATCAACCTGACCTTCGTCGACAACCAACTCCCCAAGGCCTTTGCCGGCAAGGGTGATTTCCCCAAGGAGATCGCTTACACCACCGGCATGAACAAGTGGAACGCTATCGCAGACAAGTCTTACCAGACCACTGATGAAATGTCTATTATCGAGGCCACCGCCAACAAGGTTGTCGAGCAGATGCAGTCTGGAACTCACATCATCGACCTCGGAGCCGCCAACAGCAAGAAGTTCGAGCCCTACGTCCGCGCTTTCATTGCTCAAGGTAAGGAGTGCGTCTATGTTGCTCTTGATCTTTCTCAAAAATCTCTAGTTGAGCATCTGGCCAAGGCTAAAGTTTCTTTCCCCGGCGTTAAGTGTATTGGTCTCTACGGCAGCTTCGAGCAGGGTGATGTTTACTTCAAACAGACCCGTCCTATTGCTCGCCTCTTCCTTTCGCTTGGCTCCATCTTCTACAACGCTCCCGACGGCATGGCCAAGGACCGCTGTGTCGAGTTCAAGGGCCACCTCACTGCCTTCGATCGTCTCATCGTCGGCCAGGACGGTCCCACCGGCGCTGAAGCTAGCCAAACCCACGCAGCTTACAACACCACTGAGTACGACGCTTTCTTCACAAACTACCTCCAGGGTCTTCAGGACCACGCTGGCATTCTCGGCGCCAACCCCAAGTTCGCCTGGACTGTGGAGAGCAAGCTCAACAAGGCCATGCACTACTTCGACGTCACCGCCAACCAGGACATGGTCTGCACCGAATTCGACATCAACGTCCCCGCTGGTACTGTCTTCCAGATGTTCAAGTCCTGGAAGCGCTACGAGAACGAAATCCATGAACTGACCAACGAAGTCGGTCTTGCGATCGAGACTCTTGGCAAGGCTGAGAACTCTGGCATGCGCCAGTACATCATCAGCGCTGAGGAGTATGAGTAAGGGTGTGCAAGACACAACCACTTTCTCACATGCACGTTTCCTTCTGTTGGTTTGATTTTTGGAGTTTGGAAAACACTCGTCTGAGCTAGGAGCTTACAGACTTACGGAGCTGGTCATCTGAATGAATAGACAATTAGACGGATTAGATTAGATTTTGACTCATAGAATAACAATTGGGTGCTTTTTGTCATATTTGTATTCTAAATGATGTGATTAACAATGATATACTGATATTAGCAATTTGATGTGACTTAGGTGAGCTATAGCTGTGCCGTACTGTTCAGAATGTTCCCAGATGATTCAAACTACCGTAAAGTTCTTATCAAGTTGTCCTGGATGAGTATTCGTATCTCTTTATTCTATTTAGAAGACATTTAGAAAAACCACTGATTTAACCAGCTACCTGAAAAGACAGGTCGAACATGTGCTGACTACTGACAATACGCCTCGTCTTATGAAAACTAGTTTTCGCGTCACCTAATTTATCATCCGTATTTGTCGATATATTTTTCTTGATTTTGGCCTTACAAGACTTTTCAGATCGACAGTCTTCAGAGTAAACATAACGGTAGAGTTGATATCGGTTCACAAGAATATCTCATTGCAAAGATTCGTAGAGCAAATGTGCGGTGTTCTTACGTCGCAGGGAGGCCTTAGTTGGAAAGAATACTTAATGCAACTGCAACATATCCTTTATAGTCTATCTGATACCTAAAGCTAGTATTACGACCAAGGTTAGTGTATTTATTTCCAGCGTGCCATTCGGTATTGAAATGGAATTTCATGAATTATTTGGAATAATGTGCGAAAGCTTAAAGGCTCTGACCAGGAAATCGTGATTTGTAGTCTCTAGAACATTGAGACTTACAAGCACGTATGACATGGAATGTATCGCATTGCACTGAATCTAACCTCGATAGTAGTTATCTAAGAACTGGCAAGCTAGAAAACCCATAGTCGACTTATCGAGAAAGTTGAGTACTGGATGGGATGTGATTAGTGACAACACGCTTCTTGAAAGGAGATACATGGTTGTGGGAAACCCCTAGTAAGGACAGGCCAAGCAACTCTATCGCCAATATAAACTCTATGTGCCACATGGACCTGTTTATGTATGCTTCTTTATAGTGTAATCGCATGTATTGTGCGAATTACAGAAGCGAATGGCCTCAAAGCGACGTAATAAAGTGGTAGCCGGGGGTAAATTTCTCACCGTCGGCAGGCATAATAATTGTAAAGTCTACTGCACATAGTTGCATCTCGATATCCATACGGTCATGAGGTCCAGCATAGGATCTCTTCCCCCTTCTTCGATTGTCCTGGCATGGCAGAGGCTGGGACCAGAGGATGAGAATAATGAATTTTCGGCACTTCGACGCCGCGTTCGAGAGATAGCAGACTCGCTCAGAATATTCTACAAGAAGTATGACTAAAAAACAGCTAATTTCCCATCTTAGAGATTGCTTAAAGACAAATGAGTAGAGGTATTCTTCGGGACGTGATAATCAGAATTTTCAACTGCTAGATAAAAGTGCAATATTGTATTCAAAACTATGCAGATATTCATCTAGGTTAGCACTTGACATGGTAAAAAGACTGGACGCCGCGGCCTTACCACTTACGTCAGTTACTAAGTAAACCTGCAAATTCGTTTAAACGAACAATTACATAAACAATTGCTCCGGCGAAAGCCAAGAGTCTCGACTTATGCCGACAATATTTTAAATGCACCGATAGGACGGAAATAGAGATTCGCTTAATCCTACTACTTTTAATTGACTCACTGCGGACATTCCTACACAGATAAGCCAATAGGCATGCCATGTCAAAATTAGCATTCGAAACACTAAATAGACTTTACAGACCCCTGTAGTTAGCCAAACTTATTTAAGAACCGTCTGCTGCGAAAACAACACAAGAGATACTCATCAAAATCTACAAGTCTTTGAAGGGCTACAATATGCGTCTTGCTCTGTCTTTCCAATATGTGTCAGGCTTCTTGCCATTGGCAGCTTGCATTTTGAGCCCTTTACCACCTGCATACGAAAAAACAGCCGCTCAATGGGCTTTCTTGTCATACAAAAACCCTTCACTAGCAGTTCTTCCCGGTCACTTCAATCGCTCAGTGTTTGTTCCATTTACCGACAGTGAGGTTTCTGATCCTTCGATTGCTAAAGAGTAAGCACACAAAATTTCTTCAATCATGGTTGTTCAATCGACCCTTGTAGCATCAGCTAGCTAACCGCGAGTGCTCGATAGCCTGGACTATATCAATTCGACAGACTTTGTGGCCTATGATGAAAGGTTCTTCGATCTTCTTGGACCAGATGCAAAGATTCGTCAAGTACATCATCTCCCCTTCCAAACCCATGAAGGGCCATGTTACAATCCTGTAACCAAGGATATCTTCTTCATTGAGTGGGGACCGCCTGGAGGCAATAATGGGTTCCATGATTGGCAATATCTATTGAACACAAAGACGCACAAACTGCGTAAGATCAAAACAGATCCTCCAATTCACAATGTACATGGATGCGCGGTCCATGACGGAGATTACTATGTCATTACTGATGGCAGCAGTAACGAGACTGCCTCTCTCAACAAGATTACCCCTGAGCTAAAAAAGACTACTCTGCTCAACAATTACTTTGGATTACCATTCTCGGGATTCAATGACATGGATGTGGACGACGAGGGTAACTTCTGGATAACTGACGATCACTATGGATTTGTAAGTTCGCCTAGTAACTAGAAAGAGAATCAAACTGATCAAAATTACCTAGGGAGCTGGGGTTGTCAAGTATACGCCCCCAACGCTGTCGACTGTTTATTTCGTCAATAAAACCACCCTTCGACCCCGACCTTTCCATACCACCAACGGCCAAGCCAACGGCATCACATTCCACAAGGGGGAAGACAGAAAAGGAACTATTTACATCTCCAACACGGCAGCATCCCAGCCTGGACCTGCTCCCCACAAACTCAACTCTTTCGGTCCCCGAAAACTCACATCCTTCGATGTGTCTTATCCTGGAGCTATTGTATCGAACAAGAAACTGTTAAGCGTTCCAATCGCCTTTGTGTACGATGGAATCAAAGTCTCCAAAAATGGCTGGGTGTTTGCTGGTTCTGGTAATGGAGTGGATGTGATTGACCCGCGAAGTGGTGAGGCTGTGGGAACAATTCGTGTGGGCGGTGGTGAGTACATTGCTGTTAATGTGGTATTTGTGGAAAGGGAATTGTGGATTGTCGGAGCAGGAGGTGTTTGGCAAGTGACAGGCTTCAAGGAGACTCTAGCTAGAGGCTTTTAGACGATAGCGTAGGTTCTACGGCTTTGATGTATCGTCAACTAAGTTCCATTTAGTACCATAGAGTTATGTTTACTCTATATCGTAGTAACCATTAGGCCAGAGGTTGAAGCAGCGAGGTCTGCAGCCATAGAAAAGCGAGCCCATGATGTTCGAAGTGTACGCGATTTACTCTTGGGCCTTATCCATGATATCTTCACAGAGAAACTAAGCTTACATAGATAAACGAACGAGTGATTGATAAGTGGACACGACAGAATGTTAATTTGGAAGATGGGATTGGTCGAGGATTTGGTGTCAGCGATTATATATATGTCTTTGCTTTAGTATAACAAGTATAAGAGTCTAAGTGAATTGTGCCAGGTGCGAAACTTGGTCAGAGTCGAATTCAAACCCTCTTGAATTTTAGCTTCTATGGGCCAATTTGGTCTTGATGAAAGATCGTCTATCTATAGTCTACGAACCATTCTTCGTTCCATTCTTCGTTCCTTTCTTTCCGCGACCCTTGAAGCTCCAATCAATTTGGTTCGCCATCTTAACCTCCACACCAAGCTCGTTAGCAAAAGCTCGAACCAGGCCAGGGTTCTGCTGGAACCAACGTCCAGCCCTCACAACGTCAATCCCAGACTGCAGAACCTCTTCAGCGAGGTGTCCGGTCTTTATTCCACCCACCGCCGACACAAGCAACTTGTCGCCCACCGCCTTCTTGACCTCTTTGGCGAGGTCTACCTGGTACGCCGGGCCATGTCTGATAGCGATGGCGGATTTGGGATGGATGCCGCCTGAGCTGACGTCGACAAGGTCGACACCATGCTCGGGGAGAAGGCGCGCAAGTTGACAAGTTTGCTCAACTGTCCAGCTTTCAGGGAACTCGTCCTTGAACGTAGAGTCATATTCGAACCAATCGGTCGCACTGACACGGACAAGTAGAGGGGTGGTTTCGGGGATAGCAGCCCGAACAAGATCAAGGATTTCCAAGACGACTCTGATACGGTTTTCGAAGCTACCACCATACGCATCAGTTCTTTTGTTGCTGACCGGACTCAAGAATTGATGTAGCAGATATCCGTGAGCGGCGTGGATCTCGATAACATCGAAGCCAGCGCGGATGGCTCTTTTGGCCGCTTCCACATAATCGGCCTTGAGTTGCTCGATGTCTTCTTTCGTGAAGGCGTGGGGAACTGGGTTCACTCCCTCTTCTTGTGCAATTGCCGAGGGAGCAAAGATGTTGTCTGGCCATCCACCCACTTCTTCAGCGGCGACAGCGTTAATACTTAACCACGGAGATACGCAACTGGCCTTGCGACCGGCATGCGACAGCTGAATACCGATCTTCTGGCTTTGGCTGTGCGCAAAAGTGGTGATGCGCTTCAGAGGCTCGATCTGGCCGTCCTCCCACAGACCGACATCCTGAGGCGTGATGCGACCGTGGTTTTGCACGGCGGTAGCCTCTACCATGGACAACCCGGGGCCTCTCTGGATGATGCCACCGAGATGAGTCAAGTGCCAATCAGTGGCATACCCATCTTTGGCAGAATATTGGCAGAGAGGGGCGAGGAAGAGACGGTTTGGGAATGTGACGCCACGGATGGTGATGGGTGTGAAAAGCTTGGTTGAGCCGCTGGTTTGTGTACCTGCTGGGGGGTCTTGAGCAGGTGTGTAGTAGGGAGCCCCTTCAGCCGCGACGTTATCGATAATCTCGTAGGTCATGGTCAATTGACTTGAGGGAATATATGGTGCCTTGAACAAACAGTCTACGCAGTCTACTTCAGTCTAATATACCAATCCTATCAAATCTACAGCAGATTCACAGTGACTATGCCGTACCCACCCGATGACAGTTGTGTTGGTTCAATCGTGTTGGTTTTCTGTTCATGCAATTCAATTGTATTACTAATGTCGAATTGTGTCGATCTTTATGGCGTTTGCTTAGAAATGCAGTATTCAAATCTTGTTTGCTTGCCACTCGGCCAAAAGGGTTTCCAGAATGGTATCATACGACAAACTCCACCTATAGAAGCCCCTGGACTGGATCCGCAAGGGAAATGCTCCGAGTGTCGATCAGCACCTACATTGAAAATGCACCGAGTCGGAGAGTCATGTACTGCATGTGTTTTGTTTTCTCTTGTCACCAACATGCAACACGTGTACGTAAACTTGGTTGTGAAACCCTGTCTAGCGCGACAAGGGTGATAAACCTTCATCTACCAATAACGTTACTGGCCTGTCGAGGGAACATACGTGCATAGTTTCCCCCCGAGGAAGTTCCCTCGTCTAAAACCTTGCTGTATAACCCAGCTGATGCGGGTAACGACACCAAAGCCGCTTGTTTCCTTAGCACCAACCACTATCGCCACGATGTCATGGAAAGCAATCGCAAAAGCAGCTCAGGCTGAGGTATTGGATTCGATCCCAACGAAATGGAGATTGGATCTAGACAAATATCGGTCGCTGACAGATGTAACCGGCGTGCCTCGAGCTTGTGGCATCCTGTCTGATGCGCAGCTTAACATCACCGATCTCACGGCCTTGGACGTAGTGAGGCGCATTGAGTCTCATGAATTAACAGCAGTGCAGGCCTTGGATGCTTTTGCCGCACGTACTGCTATTGCCCACCAACTAGTTAGTAATTGTGGCGTAGTCGTACCTCGTATTTGACTAACAAAAGTCAGGTCAATTGCTTGATGGACTGGTTCTACGATGACGGTCTTCGCCAAGCTGAGGAACTCGACAGGTTTTTCAAAAGCACAGGAGAATTAAAGGGGCCATTGCATGGAGTTCCTATTGCTCTCAAGGTATAGTAAGACGAGATAATCTAAACGGAACAGTTGATACTGATCAATTACGAACAGGACTTTCATTTTGTCAAGGGTCGGCCTACGACTACAGGTTATGTCTCGAGGAGAAATTTCCGCCCCGAGCATGATTCGGCATTGATCAAGACTCTTCGTGATGCCGGAGCTGTCTTTTACTGCAAAACAACCATGCCTCAGTCAGGAATGGCCATAGAGACAGTGAGTAACCTTTGGGGCAGAACGCTCAACCCGTACAACACGGCCTTGTCAGCTGGTGGTAGTTCCGGCGGTGATGCCGTTCTGGTCGCTCTTAAAGGCACTCCCATTACTCCATCGACTGACCTCGGAGGCTCAATCCGCGTACCAGCGGCCTTCAATGGGTTGTATGCAATCCGCCCTACCTCAGACCGCATTCCAAAAGGTGGCATGGAAAACATGAATAATGGTCAACTCTCCATTAAGCTATCTTGCGGACCTATCTGCCGCTCTATGGAGGATCTTGAGGCTTTTACGAAGCTTATCAATTCTCATCCTTCTAACCAACATGACCCTACCTCTGTCCCCGTTCCATGGAGGAGCTTAAAGCTCTTGGAGGACAAGCTCACGATTGGGTTGATGAAGTGGGACAAGGTGGTGATGCCTCATCCACCTGTGCTCCGAGCCCTGGAGCATACGAAGCGGGCGCTGGAGAACGCTGGACATAAAGGTATGCTTCACATTATAACATGAACATCTAACAACGCTGATTCGCGTTATAGTTGTCGAATTCGATGTGCCCTTCGACTGCTGGGAGGCTATCCAGCTAACTGTAAGTTCTTGTTCGTTAAAACCGACGTATATCTGACGAGAGTCACAGTTCGACACCTATTACCAATCAGGACATAGCGGAACATTGTCTGCACTTGAATCTACCGGCGAGCCTCTCATCCCTGCTTTTGAAGACCTGATAAAGGTTTTTGGTAGTAAAGAACTGAGCGCTGCTGAATCATTACAGGTTTGTGTTTAAGAGAACGATAAAACACTATGACGAGCCACTAACACAACCATAGTTGAATGTCAAGGCCAGAAGCTTTAGAGAAAAGTTCCGCAAAGCATGGGATGACACGGCTCAACTTACCAGCACGGGCCGTCCTGTTGATGCACTGATCTGCCCGTCAGCTCCTGCAGTGGGATATCCTCACGACTTCAACGTGTACTGGGGATATACGTCACTGTTCAACCTTTTAGACTACCCATCCGTCATTCTGCCTGTGAGCAACTTTAAGATTAATCCTCAGGATGACCCAGTTGCCTCTGACTACAAGCCGCTGGAAACAAACCCCTACGACAAACCCAACCATGAACTGTGTAGGTTCTAAGTAAGATTCTAAGCTGTGAGAATACTACTGACAAAAACTACTTGCAGACCGTCCAGATTTGTTCTCCTCTCAACCTTCGACAATTCAGGTTGTGGGTCGCCCCTTTCAGGATGAAGAACTTATTCAAGTATCTTCGGTTATGGATGGTTTGCTTCGCGCTATGTAGATGGGAAGATCAATGTGCCTCAAGCTTAGGGTTGTTATGAGCTGGCTTGGATATCGTTTTGAAAGTGGCATCAAGTTAAGGAGATAGGTCTATTCCAACTAGAGGCTACCGAGGCCGAAGAAATGCAAAATCAAATATCCTGTGAGACCTAACATACAACTATAAAACATAATGTGAGAGTGGCTTGTAGGAGCTAGCCAAAGTGCAGTCCCCTTGTTCTGTGTGTTAAAAGTTTATGAGGCACGGTAAGGGATGGAAAGGCTCAGGTCATATAAAAGCAAGAATAATTCGGCCCATGACTGGCACTCGCTAAACTCTTAAGTTGTCGTAGGCCCTTGATGATCCCTTACCTGTATAAAGAACCCACTGCTCAATCAGAAAGGTTTATAACCGATCCCCGTAGGATAAGCAGCGCCCGGCTCCGGAAAGAATAACTCTCAGGGGAAGGGTCAGACTCCGGTGACTCGGAGTCCCCAACGGAGGGCCAACTCCGCTGACAATAAGGACGTAGCCGTTGGCTGACACGGCATTTTACGTGGGGAACTCCACATTTTAATGCTCCGAGCCGGTATTGTGGTTATTGCTGGACCAAGTCGGGGACACCCTCTTGAACATCGAAACCAACACTAGAGGGAGCATCGGTCTATATAAGAGGTGCTCTTGTTCTTTCCTCAATATGACACCACAGATCCCTCTTATAGCCAGTCGAGCACCTCGCTCCCTGTGTTCCTTCTTTCGCAATGGCCTTACTCACCATCGTTCCCTTGTTCTGGATAGCTCCATTAGGGTTAGCCTCTCTTATCTTGTACTACATCGTTCCCTACTTCTGGAACTATCGCCATCTGCGCAGCGTACCTGGTCCACTAGCTGCACGTTTCTCCAACTGGTGGCTCGTGTACGCTTGCCGAGAAGGTGCGCGGTGGAAATATGTCAACGATGCCCATAAGCGCTTTGGCTCTGTGGTTCGCATTCAACCAAACCATGTCAGCATTGCAGACGAAGAAGTCATCAACGCAATCTATGGCCATGGAAATGGAATGCTGAAATCGTGAGAAAGCTCTGCATGTTGGCCTTTGGGCGTAGACTAATAATTTACAGATCCTTTTACGATGCTTCTGTCATCACTACCTATAGCATATTCACGTCAAGGGATCGTGCTGAGCATTCGCGAAAGAGAAAGGTGGTGTCGCACAGCTTCGCGCCACAATCTATGAGAAACTTCGAACCTTTTATTCAGCAACATCTCAGTGTTTTCTTGCAGCAGTGGGACGCTATGGCAGCTACCGGGGCAAAGTCTGATGGGTTTGCCAATGTCGAGGCCCGTGTTTGGCTCAAGTAAGTCTTGTCCATCAAACTGCTGAAGAAAACGTCTCTGACTTATCAGCTACTTGGTTCTTGATATCATTGGTGACCTGGCTTTTGGTGCTCCGTTTGGAGTTCTGAAGAAAGGTTCCGAAGTGGTCGACTTTGAGACAGAGAACGGCCCAAGTTCGCTACCCGTCATCACCAGTCTGAGCACCAGAAGTGAGATCGCGGCTACAGTCGGAGCCCTACCAGAGCTCAAGCCTTACCTCAAGTGGAGTCCTGATCCGTTCTTCCGTACGGGCTTTAACGGGATGATCAACCTGCGCACACTGGGAACGTCCCGCATCACGGACAGACTAAACAACCCGCCTGCTGAAGATCGCGAGAAGGATCTGCTTGAACGCGTGCGTGAGGGGCGAGACCATAAGGGCCAGCCCTTCGGGAAGGGAGAGCTTATCGCCGAAGCTCTCACCGTTCTTATCGCTGGCACTGATACAACGAGTAGCACGATGGCTGCGTTGCTGTACCATGTTGTCCGAACGCCCGGTGTGTTGAAGAAGTTGCAGGCTGAGCTAGATGAAGCTATCCCCGCTGATGTTTCCATTCCTTCGTTCGAGATGGTCAAGAATTTGAAGTATCTTGGCTTTGTTGTCAACGAGGCTTTGAGACATCACTCCACCATCAGCCTTGGCCTTCCTCGAGAAGTACCCCAAAAGGGCAATGGCATAACTCTAGCGGGATATCACTTCGCTCCTGGGACGGTTCTTAGTATTCCTATCTACACGGTGCATCATCTGAAAGAGGTCTGGGGACCAGACGTGGATGAGTTCAAGCCCGAAAGGTGGGAGGATGTAACACCACGACAGAAGCAGGCGTTTATCCCGTTCAGCCATGGTCCGCGAGCTTGTCTTGGTCGTAACCTTGCTGAGATGGAACTCAAGGTGATTACTGCGACTTGGGCAAGAAGATACGACTTGATCATGAGAGATGATAAGATGGAGATTATGGAGGGATTGGCTAGGAAGCCTGAGGCTGTGAATGTTGGAATCAGGCGACGGTTCGAGGATTAGGTAGTGCCTTAGAGCATGCTTACTAGATAGGCAACTGGCAGTGTATCTAAGATAGTGTTTGTACATTTCACCAAGGTATGTTTGGCTTGCTCACTTATCTGCCATGTTGGAACCTTCATGCTTGTGATCGTCAATCAAATCTGCCCAACCTGGTTTTACGACATTTAGATCACTTGAATAGCCCAGTGGTATGTTTATCCCGGGCCATATAACTTCGTATCTAGCCAAGTAATTGCAAGGTATAAGTAAACATTGTGAAACCGTCGATCTGTGGACAGGCTTTCCTCTTGGCAATTATCCATGGCGCGCTGCTTGGCGTGCAAAGCTTCTGCAGGCCAAGATTTGATTATTTCCTTTTTAAACACAGTTATAACAACAACATGCCCAGCGACATGTGCCGACTAATTTCTTTATTTGTGTCTAGAGTTTAGTGAAGACTACTGAAAGCTTGTGCCCCTTAACCTACACTTGCTCGTACGATTCGAGTCAGAGTCAAGATGCTTGACTGTCAGCTGTACTACGTGTTAATGTCAGCAGCTGGGACAAGAAGTTCAACAAGGTTAACTAATATATTCTAATTGCAATAAATTTTAAGCTCCTCTAACCTAGGCGTTCTATGTCTCTAATCTTTCCTCTTACCGATTCTAAAACACCCATCGTATTTGTGGAATTCTCTCCTTCGACGTTATGATCCTTCAACACCGCCAATAACGCATGCCCTTCTTTACCACTCTGTAACAAGGGCCTATCCGAGCGATGATCTGTGCTTGGCTCTTTTGAAATTCGGCAATCGTCTGGAAGCCCCAAGGCAGTCTCGATGGGACTGATCTTGAGTTGCATCAATTGCACGAAGGATCGACCCAGAACGTTTTTGGGTGATGGAATCACAAACCCGCTCAAATAAATGCCCGGAGTGGAATCAAGTATGAAGCTCTTGACGGCGGGATTACTTGATGCTTGGTCCAGAACATATGAGAATATGTTGTCGTATATACAGACCAGCTGTAGATAACATGAGATAGCAGTCAACGAGTAAGACATGTTCATCTCCCTTGGATGAGTTGACACTTCTGGTCGTTCTCTGCGGTTGGTGGCGCTTCGCAACGTTGCGAGGACGTGTTCAAACTCTGAAATGATGTCAAAAGTAGCGACAAGTGGGTTAAAAGCCCGATTCCATGGTTCCGCGCTTTGGAAACTATAAGAAGCGCTTTCCAGTTTCAAAACACATGTGATATCCCATGACAGAGACCGTAGCTGGATCAGGTGCTTGGAGAGGTTCTGCTGAAGTCCAGATAACTGGATGCCTGGATCGCAGTTTTGATTGGGGATCTGGTAGGGGAACAAGCCGGTTGGCGCGGCAGAATCTCCCGATGCCGAGGCCGACCAAGAAGTGCACGGGGGTGGGGGATCGACCCTGGTTGTTTCTGAGTAATTAAACAGCGAACTAAGGAATTCGGGGATCCTTTCGTTCCCGTTTCCGCTCCCGTTCCCGGTCCCGTCAAGTGGACCAGCTGACGAAAACATGTTCATGTCGCCCCAGTCAATGTTCATGTCGAGCAGACTTTCAAGGGCATCTTCTGACGAGGACGTAAATGATCCGTTTCGCGTCGCTGAGATAGGATCACTATCGTCAAGTACCAACGTTGGCGTTGGCGTAGGCGTCTGAGTTGGTGTGTTGTTGGTTGGACTGCGTCTGCTCGACGAATTGCCTCGTCCAGGGGGTCGACCCGGTGTCTTTCGCAGACTGACAATGCATTCTTCCTGCGTTTGAGAGCATCTCAGACAGGAGTCGGTGCTGCTTTCGTGCTCGCGGATGCATTTGAGCTTCTGATTTCTGCAACGCTCGCAAGCTGATCGACGTTTTATCATTGTTGGCTGATGTATGTAGTGTGACAGTGACAATGTAAAGAAGTCCACGTTGGGTAGCAAGTTACGAAAATGATATTCTTATCAGTTCAACTCTGACTCCCAATGGCGACAATAAATGTTTGTTTGTGGTACACTACCACCTTGCATTATCGAGGTCAGGGTAACGATTGAATGACTAGGTATTCAGAAACTGCTGCACGGAGATTCCGCAGAAAAACTCTGTTGATCGCTCGTATACAACACACACCTGCCTGTCAGCTCACGCATCGTTACACAAACTGCAACTCTATTTTAGTCAAGGACCACTGTTACAAAGGGCCCCTCTGCCTGTCATGCATCTGCGTGTAATCTGAACTGATGTTGACAGGCTCGCGAAGACTGCAGGTTAAATGGCTTAAAGTATGGATCTCAAGTGCCGATCTTCGGACTTCTTCCGCTGTTTCGCTTGTTGTATGCCGTACAGAGTGAAGAAATTTCTCCATATAATGACGGCAGAGCAGGGTTAGGTTAGTTGTATCCCTACCTGCATAGCATTACAGTGCAGAGAAAGTCTATTCGCCCTGTCAGTTTCAACGTACTCCGCCCGGCTGTAACATCACGTAATGCTTCCTAGGGCCTGATCGGCAAGCACGGAATAGAGATTGATCCCGCGCTAGGTACGAAGGTCGAAGATACGTTCTGAATGTACCTGGCTGGAATGGGAATCTGTCAAATTCTACACCCCGGATAGAAGGCTGCAAGATTTGTTCAAATTGGCTAAGAGTCCTCCACTTTTTGCCTCTTTCAGTAGCCTAAGCCGCCCCTCCTAACCTGGTACACTTGCCTCCAAAGACAGCTGCTGAGTTAGGCTTGATAAGAATGATTGTTTCAGGCCGAAGTATGCGTAATCGGATATGAACTCTGACCCTGACCGCTCGTTATTCCTTCCTCGTCCAATTGTAAATTCGGCGCTGACACGGGAGCTAGAGACGGGGAATAACGGCCCGTCCCTAGCCGCACTAGAACATCTCGCCAAATAACTAGCGTGCAGCAGCGCAAAGACTATGGAGACAAAGACTCTGGAAGAGGAACTACACCATGAAAATCTCTCCGTTGAAGCACTTTTGTTTCGGCTCCGTGTAGATCTTCTACATAATCTCCACCTCTGAGTAAGATCCAATCCTGGTCAAGATGAACAAAAGAAGCACATATTGCGAATGGTTCTGGTTCCGCGGATAATGATCTACGGGGGGGCCTTTATTCCGATTATCTGTCCGCCGAAGAACCAGGGTATTTCCCCCTTGATGTTTGCCCGGTGTGCTGCTTCTAGTACATAGACGAGGTAGCGATTATGGTAAATGCTACGATGCCACGTCTCGGCTTGCCTTAAGCGAAAAGCTTATTTGATGCTACGCTCGGACGGATGAACGTGTTCCTTCTGCGGCCAGCTGAGTCGTGTCAGTCCAGCCGTATCTAACCACTCAAACCTGTCAATGCCTGCAGCTGCCCTGGTAGATGATGAATGGATGGGGAGGCGCATCAGGGTACAGAGACCACGTTGTTGTCCTAAAACGGCTATTTTTTTCATTACGTGACTGCAGGGTAAGAATTTGATTCGCAAGTCTCCGTTTTCGGCCAATAACTCATTTAAAACCTGCAAGGTGATTAAATCTGAAAGCAACACACCACGTTACACAAGATCATCAATCACGGGAAGATCTTGGTAGTCTAATTGGTTCCCCGTCTTTGATGACAAAATGCAATAAATCACGGCGTCTCGTTCTCTCTCATGATAGGCAAAATGAATGAAATTTTCGTCAATCTAATGTGTGGATCTAGCTACATTGCAAACATGTGAAACCCCACCCATCATCCTCCAAGTTCAGAACCATCCCCCTTCTCAGCCCTAACGAGGTCTGTTCTCAGAAAGTGGCCTGAAGCTCTTGCGCCATTCCGCCCGAGAGCGTCGTCTGTTGCTTCTGAATGACGTGGGGCATCTCGTACATGGCATACTTCTTTGTGTACCACTGCTTGGCGCTCGATTCATCCTCGTCGCTGTCCTTGAACTCGGTCGAGTCAGAGGCTCGCAGGAAATACGAGATGGAGTAGCGATCCTCGAGCTGAATTCCTCCGAGAGGCAACACACGGTGCAGGGCAGAGCGGAAGCGCTTGCCGGAAAGGAAGCGAAGAGTGTCGCCCACGTTGACGATGGCGTGGCCAGGCCGAGGCTCGACGTACTCCCAGGCACCGTCGGCAGGGGAGAATACCTGGAGCCCCCACTGAGGCGCGTAGAGGATCGTCAAAGATCCGATGTCCGTATGCATGTTCTGTCCGACCTGGTTGGGGTCCTGCGCGCCAGGGGGGTAGTGGAGAAAGTACAGGGTGCTCTTGGAACGGCAGTCATCGCGGTGGTGAGTCTCGAAGCGGGCGTCGCCCTTGAGCTCGAGGCCGTCGGAAAGACAGTCGAGAAGAAGCTTGGAAATGAAATGACAGGCAGCAGTGAACTGATCAAACAGGGGGAGATTGTCTGAGACAACATCTGGAAGTGCCCATCGTCCATCAAGTTCACTCTTTCCAATCTACTTTTGTTAGAACAGGACCCATAATTATGGAGAAGAAACTGGAACATACCTTGAGAGCTTCGAACCCATCCTTCTTAGACTCGATGGAACCAGACTGGTTACCTACAGCCTTGAATCTGATTCAAGCACGTCAGCGGTAGTTCACCCGATGTGGCGTTTGAGACACTTACCCATGTGCAAGCGAGACAGTGGGGGTCTCGAGCTTCTTCTCAACCGGCTGTTGGAACCATTCCTTTGTAGTGCGATCAATGTTGTAGAGGTCCACCCAGAACTTCTGGGACGCGGCACTCTTCAGGTCAAGGTAGAAGAATCCCTCGTTCTCGCATGACTGAACGAGACGCTTCAGCTCGGCCTCATCCTTGTCGAAGAGGTTGTCGAATGTGATGGTGTTGAGGTTAGCGGTGCGAACATCGCGGTACTCGGCAGGGCGACTTGAGGCAGTCATCTTGTAAAATAGGTTCAAGTTATTGAGTTTTGAAGTGGTTGTAGAAGCTGTTGAAGAGATGTTGATGTTTTCTGAATGATGAAAAGGTATTTTGATGGATGCGAAGAGTCCTTATATATCGAAGTCGTCAACTGCGCATTGCTCATGGTGAGAGTGCTTCGAAGCACATCCTCACCGGCGTATTTGCGCAGCGTAAAATCCTTCCGATTATCCTATAACCAATACCGTGAGATTTGTTGAGCCACCAGGCAGCCGGAGAATTTCATCAATAGAATTTACCATTAACAGTCCCCGGTACACGGATTCAATAGACCCCAGTGCAACTATTCGGAGCGGGAACATTCGGCGAAAACTCAGAGACAAGGGCTGGTTGGAACTGTCGGAAGAAACAGTTGGAGACCCGGCGTAACATGCTCCTGATGCACAGACTCATATGATGTTTTCCGAGGCGTCTAGGATGACTACTGAGGTCACGAATCCTTGCTTTGAGGCAAACAGGGCCAAACTCGCTTATGGTGCAACTATGTAGTTCCTCAAGTATCAGGTCCAGATGTGGTATGATGATATTCTTACTATTTGGAGGATGTCCGTCAAAGCTTATCGCTTAACATCTCAACTAGTAAATTTCTATGGTATCTCGATTTCTGTCCCTCGGGATACCAACATCTGAAAATCAGATCCAGAATTCTCTCAACATACAGGGCTGTGAACACAAATAAACGGCACGAAGCTAATCAAGGCTTTGTGATGTCGAGTCGCAATCAGCCTTGTGAGCATAAACGATGGTCGTTTATCCACTCTGTTTACTGCTCACAGAGGACAACCAGATATAGCAATAATAGAGTTAATCTTAAAGGCACCGAGTCAAGTTGCAGAAGTGGTAATGTTGATCATTGGTCAAGTAAATGACGTGTTCCATTTGCTGGCTCCAGTAGGTACAAGTAACTAGTCCAAATAGCCTCAAGATACATACATCAATGCTGTGCGCCAGGGCCTTCCACCATAGCAATAGAAACTCCTTTCATTCCATCAAACTCCCTATAATCTTTCATCCCCAGATTCTTCCCAAAGAGGTGCATCTTGTCAGTGGTAAGAAGCATCACCCGTCTGAGGTGAGGCCAACTTTGCAAAACTTCGTTGAGAATCTCAAGCATCCAGCGACCATGTCCACCCCCTTGATGATCAGGCAAAATGTATACATCTGTGAGATAGCCAAATGTTACACCGTCTGTAATCACTCTAACCAGCCCCACCTGTTCGAGCTGCCCAGCCTTGCCATCTATACGTTGTACATTGTTAGCGAAACCGAGTCTCCATGGATGTTGCCTGTCGAGTTCCACAAACCCGGAGTCTTGCTGTCCCCGTTCATATCTGTGGACTTTTTGTGATAAAGACCAAAACAGATTGAACTCTGGAGAGCATCCCAGAGTGCATCCGCTGGCAGGTCCCCAGCCCACCAGACAATGTCCGAGCTCAGGGCAGCATTGATGGCATCAACCTGGAGAAGGGCAGGGTCTGTTGAAACCACGTAGTCACCACGGGTCCAATTTTGTGGCTTCATCATCGTCGGCATGGCTGAATGATGTGACAACAAGGATATTGGGGGTCGCTTCGCGGCAGAGTGAGGACTAGTCGGGCATGAGGATGTCTAAATATGTGCAGGAGTCCTATTTTCTGCGAAGCATGAGTCAATCCATGCATCGGAGGAACTGTGGTTCGGCGAGAACTAGGTTCCGAACGTCCAGGGTCTAGAAGTATTCGGTAGTAACATGCCTCTAAATTGTTTGTTTCCGACCCTGTCGGCATTTGGAGTATGCAGGGATCACTTGCCCACACTCGGTCCATTTTTTCGCTGCTGGGTCTCCGACGAACAGAATAAATCCCGAATTTTCATAGACTGGGACGACGTGTATTTCCTTCCAGCCAACATTAGTCAGACGATTGTCAAGATAGGTGCTGTGCTCAGGAAGCCCTGATTAGTTGCTACTGTCACTACTGGTATGGAAAAGTCGTTACACCACATAAAGATCAGTAGCATTCGAAATGTCTGCCGAATGCATATATAATTATAGCAATCGATCGGTCTTTTTGTTCGCTTCTTCATTTGCACTATCGTTACACGGTTAGTTACAGAGAGGATTCATACAACCAACCGAAAGACCCATTCCAAACCATGGTACCCTACATTGGCAACGATTCAATGGCGGACAATGGATTGTCCAGGCGACATGAAATCTCCGAGGTGAGCAAAGTAACTCATAATTGATGTGGCACGAAATTGACTCCTCGATTCAGCTCCTGCAACAAGTTGACAGCATCACCACAAGAGCATTCCACACGTCCAATGGAAGTCCCAAATCTGACTGCCGTGACGACAAAAAGCCTATCAAGCGGTATGAAGATCTTTTTAGCGGATTCTCAGCTGAAGGTCTTGGATCTTCGGGCTTCAAAGATGCCATCGACCTTCTCAGCCGCAACTCGGTCGACAACGCGTCACCTGGTTTCTTAGGTAAACTCGTCTCGGCTCCTTCAGCTCCTGGTATTGCTGCAGATCTGTTCCTATCCATCTTGAACAACAACGGTCATGTTCAGCGTGCAGGGCCAGCTCTTACGGCCGTTGAAAAGCATGTCAGTCTCGAGTTGGCCAGGCTCTTCGACCTTCAAGGGCCACATGCAGGAGGTGTCACCGTTCCCGGAGGAGCTGCTGGTAATCTTATGGCTATGCTGGTTGCACGAAACATTGTTTCGCCAGAGTCCAAGCAACGAGGTCTCACGCCTGGAGAGTATGCCGTCTTCGTTTCGGAGGCAGCTCACTACTCGGTCACAAACTCAGCCAATGTCATAGGACTTGGAAATGACTCTATCATTTCTGTTCCTGCACTGGAAGACGGGACCATGGATGTCAATGCCCTTGAGAGTGCTGTTGAACAAGCCACTAGAGACGGGAAGAAACCACTGCTGATCGCAGCGACTTCTGGAAGTACAGTGAACGGCGCTTTCGATTCTCTCGACAAGATAGGCGAGATCGCGCACAGAGTCGGCGCATGGTTCCACGTTGATGCTTGCTGGGGAGGAGGTGTCGTGTTTTCCGATAAGCTGAAGCATCTCATGGAAGGAAGTCACCTTGCAGACAGCATTGCGTTCAACCCTCATAAGCTGCTGGGAGTCCCGCTTGTTTGTGCATTCCTCTTGGTGAACGACCTACGAACTCTATGGCTAGCAAATAAACAGAACGCTGGTTACTTGTTCCACGACGACACTTCCAAGAAGAACGGCACCGGTTCTGAAGATACCTCCACTACGAATGAAAAGGAACAAAAGAAAGATTGGAGAAACTCCAAACTTCTAGACACCGCGCCTGATGTCAGAGAGATCAACGACCTCGCGTCGTTGACCATCCAGTGTTCTCGTCGACACGATGCGACCAAGATGTTTCTTCACTGGCTTTACTACGGCACAGCAGGTATCGCCCGAGAGGTCGAGCAAGCAGTCGATAGCGCCAAGCATCTTGCCTGCCTCGTGAGAGATCACCCGCGCTTTGAGCTGATCTGGGAGCCTGAGCAGGTTTTCGCTCAAGTATGCTTCTACTGGAAGTCGGCCTCCACCACTGAAATCTCTGGGCAGACGCTGGCGGAGATTAACAGTAGGAATACGCGAGCACTGTATCAGGGTATTGAACAGATGGGGTGGAAGGTGGACTTTGCTCCTGGCAAGGCTAAGGGGCAGTTTCTTCGCATTGCTTGTAACCGTTTGACTACGCGTCAGACGGTTGAGAGAATAGTGTCCGAGTTGGTCGAATTGGGAGACTCTTTGGGCTTGTAGATCAACCATAGTAAAGAGGAAAATAGTATTCATGCCTTGTTCCATTAAGCTAGACTGTCTATCCGTTTTGTTTTCACATTTCCCTCATGACTACATGTCGTGATGCGTTAGGTGCATTGCCCTGTTTTTTCTATCCGTAATCTTCATCTTTTTCAAGAAAGCTACTATCAAGGGTCAAATCGTTGCACACCGTGGCAACCATTGTTTTGTTACAGCTGTGGCTGTTCAATTCTCCCGCGAATCAAAAGACACATTTGTACTGCTACAGTAATCCCTTCTTACATCCACAATTGTTCGCTTATCAAACACGTAGACGTGCATATGCTCGGAAACTCGGAGCGTAAAAGTCTACTCGTAATGCTCCGAGAGGGCCTGTATGTGGAGCAATTCCACTACCGAAGTGACCATGTCTCATTAGGTATCCCTTTGGTCACAAAAGCTGCCTCAAACACCCGTCTACTCTCAGATTTGCCTACCACCCTTCAATCCTTTATTAGTTCCTTTTTTGAGGCCAGTAAATTAAACCAGATTGTCTTCCACCGCCCTAATATTGTGAGCTCTTAATACCACTAATTTATATGTCCTTCCGATAGCTAACACCCGGCACTAAGGACCCAAACTGAAGCAATGTTCTCACAACAGGAACAGGATACTGATCCAGATGCGGTTCAGTCATACTCTGGAGAATCTAAATCTGAAGCTCCAGTTTCCTGGCCAGACGGCATGCTGAGCGCTGATGAGACCAGTGCTGATGTTACTCGAGATGTTTCCCCACCACCAGACGGAGGCTGGAGGGCTTGGCTATGCAGTATTGCAACCCTATCCAAAACAAACGTACTTGGCTAATCCAATTAATGAAGCTTTGTGTGGCCACTTTCTCTTCATGAATACATGGGGTTTCATCAATAGTTTCGGTATCTTCCAAACTTATTATACCACATTCCTCGGACGCGAGCCGTCTGACATCTCGTGGATCGGGTCTATCCAAGTCTTCCTCAGCTTCTTTGTCGGCGCTTTCATCGGCCGCTACATTGACTCAGGACATTTACAGCTAGTATTATCCTGTGGCACGGTGCTGGTACTTATCGGCATCTTCACAGCTTCATTATCTACCGAATACTGGCAGTTGATCCTTTCGCAAGGAATTTGCTGTGGCCTGGGCAATGGCTTCCTCGTTACTCCAGCCGTGTCCGTCACTTCAACCTACTTTGATAAAAGACGTTCGTTAGCGATCGGTATTGCGACTTGCGGTTCTGTTACTGGAGGACTTGTCTTTTCTTCCATGGCGAGACAGCTTTTACCTACTGCTGGCTTTGGCTGGACTATGCGCGCGATTGGATTTGTGCAAGCAGCGACATTGCTATTTGTCGTCGTCTGTATGAAGACACGACTGCCTCCGGGTAAATCAGGTAGAGTGGTTGAGTGGGTTGCTTTTAAGCAACTTGATTACACATTCTTCACCATTGGAATGTTTTTTGTAAGCCCATGTCCACAACTCCTTCCTGTCCAAAATACTGATCGTACTATTCAGAATTTCTGGGCGGTCTTCGTTGGCTATTACTACATCGCTCCCTATAGCCGCGATATTATCACTCCATCTCTCAGCTACACACAGTCGTTGAATCTACTTCTCATTTTGAACGGAGTCGGTGTATTTGGCCGCATGATAGCAAATCACTATGCCGATACTTTTGGACCCCTGGAACTGTTGATACCAACCTGCCTAGTAGCTGCCGTTGCCACGTTCTCGTGGATCGCTGTGCACACTCCCGACCAGACGTATGTGTGGACAGTCTTCTACGGCATCATCAGTGGTAGTATACTTAGCCTATTCCCTGCGGGGATTTCGAGTTTGACCACAGATCTATCGACTCGAGGTGCATATATCGGGATGAACTTCACCGTCATCAGCTTTGCTACGCTGACAGGTAATCCTATTGCAGGTGCACTGATCACAGCTATGGAGGGACGTTATCTTGGTGCACAAGTGTTTATGGGCAGTAGCTTTATTGTTGGGACGGCATTTATTATAGCAGCTAGGGGGCAGCAAGTCAAATGAGCAACCTGATCTCAATTGGCTGAAACTCATACTCTTTTCCTTCCAATGCTTCGCCAAACACCGTTCCGTGCATATAAGCTTCGCCAAAAGACTTCAACACGGCTTTGACTAGTAGGGTACTCAGGAGGTTGCTACGATATGGTCCCTAGCCATATCTCCATTGTGTTACTGTTCCGTAACGATATTTGAATTTACAAATCATACAACGGCAATTGTAGAATCGATGTCAGTCAAGTCAACAGACTCTGATGTATTCTTATAATTCATAAGCATAAGTCAAGTGACGCAAGAACTTGAGACGTCACCCACCAATCCAGATTCTCCATGACAACATGTTCTCAATCAAGCGGATAAACATCAGCTTCTCTCAAAAGATACCTCCTGACTTCATCCTTGGGCCATCTAGCAAGCGGACTACCCGGATCTTTGAGAAACTGACCCCCATCCGGATAATCTACATGAACTTCTTCCAAGGCTTGAAACCCGCGCATCGCGTCCAACACTTCGGACGGACTGCAATCAGGAAAGTAAACAGAATGCCAATCAAGCCGGAGGAGAGTTTTGCCTAGTCTACTGACCAGCGATCTCAACTCTTCGAGTTTTATCCGTAGATACAAGAAACGCAAACTCTGCAGTCGTGGCCATGGTGTGTCGGAAGGTATAAGGTCATCCATAGAAAACACTGCTGAGGTATGAGCTTTGTGCTCGAGATCGACTCTCAGATAATGCAGGTTTGGTGAGCTGGCAAGTGGTTTTATTACGGAACCTAGCGCAAGCATTTCTTCCCTGCTATAGACCTTGGTCCGAATGGGTGAATCGACACCTATTGTCAAATATTCTACTTCGGAAACAAGCTTCTTGATGTTCTCTTGTTGTGCCAGTGTCGACTGTAACATCCGCATGTCTGGTGGAGGATATATGAATAAGGTGAAGGCCCCAAGCCTCACACCGTGGCTTCCAAGTTGTGAGCATAGCTCCCCGAGCATCTCAACAGGAGGGGAAGCTGAGTCTTCTGTTGCAAAAGAACCGCACCATGCGGAGGGACGCACGCCGCGATCAAAATGCCGCAATACATCTTGGCTGTATCCAATGTCCAGAAAGTCTTCAACGAGTAGTTGATCAGCACCAGGCTGTTTGTGGGACGATACAAGTGCCCTTGAGCTGCTGAAGTCTTTAAGGTTCAACCATGTAAGACTGGGCAATGAAGACAGAGCAGCAACCAGACGGCTGATGTGCCGATTATCTTGACGTAGGATTTCCTGCTCCTCATATCGCTTTTTGTACATGTCGTATAACCTCAAAAATAGCTTCTGGATCTGCGCTGGTGGGTCTTGAGTGGTGTCCTCATCAACCATCTGGTTAAGCTTGGGACACCGATCCCAGGCCATGTGCGATAGCCAATTGTGCAGTTCATCTGTCCAATAGAAGTGCCTTTTATATCGCCACATACGCTCCATTGTCTCGCAGTGTCGCAAAAGCCTGGATCGTGCCTCTCTCATGTACAGCCGTCTGTTGTTGGCTAATTCCTCCTCGTAAAAGCATAACATGATGGTCGCCTTTCTCACGCCCTTGCTGATAAGAGGGTGGGAGCAGATCTCTTCCAGTCTGGTGAATGATTCCAAGGTGAGGCATACAGTGACCTCAGGAATGAGAAAAAGTGAGGCGACATTGTTCAAGTGCCGTGACACTAAGCGGCTTTGTTTGATGGATTCTTGCCCATTTTTGCGATCTTCACTGACGTGAGAAAGGATCTTATTCAGGAGCTCGACGGGGAGACTCTGGATGTTGATCTCGCCTGACATGATTGATATTGTTGGCGGTTTTGGGGGTGAAGTGAAATGAAGTGTAGATAGTTGATGTGAGAAACACCGATGAGGGGAAAGCTGTCATAAGCTGAGGCCTAAAGTGGGCAGACCGAGTGAGTCACCGAACAGGGACAAAATTGATGCTTCTTAAAAGAAGTAGGTATTTCGTATTAATTTAATAAAGCCCTGTATCAATCAATCTTTATAAGAAGTTCAAATCAATGTAATACTCGCGGCAAAATAATCCTTCACAAGCCGGACACTTACTATCGGATCCGAGCCTCGTGCGGGGTTTTCCCCATGGGGTCTGATCTCCAAGGTTCACATGCTGCGGCTCCGAGTGGCGTTGGGGTAGTGACCTCAAAGTGGTGAGATTCTTGGATTTGAGAGGGATATATAATCCTGCTTGGCATTCCTCTCGAATTCTTGAATTCTTCTACTCGTTTTGTTCCCTCATTAATCACGTGTCAACACATCATATCGCTATTATCACATACTTAAACTGCGCGACAAATTCCACTGCGACCATGTCCATCGTTGAGCCCATCATCAGAGACAATCACATCTTACCCCCGGATGACGATGATTGGGACTCCGTCTTCCACATTGAGTGGGAAAGCGATGCAAATTTCTTCACTGGCGCTGAGCTGAGACCTAGAACACCATTGTGCAAAGCAACAACTGATCGACAAATCACTCTGGCCCGCGCTGCTGCTCTCATCATTCGTACAGCGCTTAGAAACATCCCTGTGGATATCCCGGACTTTGACCCTTCAAGACTAACTGGCTTCCGTAAGCAGTTATATCAATGGATGAACGCGTATAACTCTTCACCGGCTAGCAAACTAGTACTGGGCGATGTTACCATGACTGCTATGCTTGAGATCTTCTCTTCCCTTGCACAGATGGGCATCGAGGGTGAGATTCTTGCAAAGATTGGTCCAAATATCGGAGGGATCTTGCAAGGCACCATTGACCCGATGGCTCTGCTTCTTGAGGACGGCAGAATCGATCGGATGCAAGATAGTATGGAACTGGTGCAGAAAACGAGGGCGCATCTTCGAGCGTACCTGTCTTCGTTTGCAAGCAAAAAGCCAGTTATGAATGTCCTTGAAGTGGGAGCTAGTACGAGCAACAATACTGAGGCCATCTTTGAAGTTTTTGATCAGAAGAATGTGTCGTACACTATCACCGACTCATCACTCCCGGTGTTGGAACAGGCCAAATCTCCCAGCATGAACGACTGCTTGAAACTCAAGGCTCTTGATGTCAATCGCGATCCTCTGGAGCAAGGCTTCAGTCCTCAATCTTTCGACGTGGTGCTCGTCAACAACATCCTCCACACAGCGAATTCTCTTGAAGAGACATTGGCAAACCTCCGAAAGCTTCTTGTTCCTGGTGGTGTTCTCGCTCTTATTGGATTTTCTGACCTTTCTCCCGCGTACAATCTCATCTTTGGCATGAATGAGAACGTTTGGGCAGGTATGTAAAGAACAACTGATGTGGTGATTAGTCGATACTAACGAGACGTTCAGGTGAACGGTTTGAACAACTGACATATCCTGCATCAACCGAATGGAACAGAATGCTTCAAAACAATGGATTCAGCGGTATTGAGCCAGCAACAAAGACATTTGACTACGTCGGGCAATCAAGCTACTGCGTCATCTCAACAGCCGTGGCGTCCACACAGCATCTCATGGTCAACATCCTTCCTGATGTCCAAGGCAAATTCTTGAACTTCGCAGATCAACTATCCACGTCTTTGGCAGACACTGGCACAGCCTCCACCATCGCACCCACTCTCGACAGCGTCTCCTCAAGATTTATCTACATTGTTCTCGATAACGGCTCGAGTCCTCTAACCAAATACGAAAGGCTCACTAAAGCGAACAATGTTCTTTGGATCAGTATGAAGACCGACGGCATGGAACAACGCGATATGCACGTCGTAACGCGCTTTGCAAAGGGTGCTCGCAAGAGTAACGAGGGTCTTAGACTTGTGACACTCGATGTCAAGCAAGATTACCTCGAGTACTCTGATATTCTCAAAGTGATTACTAGAATTATTCAGGTGTCGTTTCAGGAAGATCGGGGAACGAGGACAGAGGCTGAGTATGAGTATAGGAATGGAAAGGTCCTTGTGCCGAGGGTGAAGAGCGCGGGCATGACGAATAAGCTGGGGTAAGATGTGGTTAATGAAGAACTTGGTGGGAGTTTTGCAATTGCTTTTTACGACGGTGTTTTTTGGCGTATCTTTATGTGCATTGCGAGTAGAAACTGCAGCATAGCAATGCATAATTTGTTTAATTTCTTTCTGAATATTGACACTAATTCTACATCGTGGAAAAACCTGACTGAGATCATTCGGAGAAACTGGCCAATATCATACATGGCAATCACAACAAGCAGCGACAAGACTTTCCAGTCACCAGACGGTATATGAGCCGTAAACATCAGCGGCAGTAGGACCATCAAGGTACTTTCTCAAATATTTCTTCCACAAGGGTATCAAGAACGTGCTACTCAGAAAGCCAGAACAAACAGACCCACACAAGCCACTGCCAAAATACTGGACACACTTCTTCTAACCCCAGCATTAGACTCCCCTGGTGCATCAGCACTATCCGTCGAGGTACTCGTCGAAGAACTGGTCGACTGAGCAGCAGTTTCCGTCTCCTCAGCAGAATCACCAGTAGCACTAGCCGTACCGCTCTCCGTAGAACTAGCATGTTTCCCACCTAGCTTTTCCAGACCAGCAGTAAGAGTAATCGGTGCATAAGTATACGTAGGGCCATATATCTCAGCCAGACCAGCTTTATCCGTATACGTCTGAGCCGGGTAATCGCTCTTGCGAAGTTCAGAGTTATCCTTCACCGGCCCTTGCGTCACGGTACACTTCTGCGCGACAGATCTGCTCATCTGGCAATGCAGAGAGTAAGTCCAGGTCACCAACTCAGCACGCGTGTTGCCGATAGCCGTGGGCTCATAGGTGGATGTATAGCTCAGTTGAAGGTCCATTGTGCCCGTTGCTTCTGCGCCCCGCGCCAGAGTCTTTTCTGCCCAGGGGCCGAGTGTGACTATTTCGTCCACGTCTGAGCAGCTGGGGTCCTTGGGAGGACATTGGAGGTGGTAGGTTGTGGCGGTTGCGTCGGCGTGTAGAACCCTCCCGTGGAGCTCTGCGAAGCCTGTCGGGGGGAGGAGAATTTTTGTGACGATGATGGACATTGTGTTTGTGCGTGAGGCAAATCGTGTGTTGAGGCTTGAGTAAGTTAAATACGCGTCAATTGTATGCTGAAGAACAAATATGTGCCAATAAGGCTTGTGCGACGAAATGAGGTGTTGTTTCCTGGTATGTGTGATAACAAGCGACTGTCACGTTTAATTAAGAACGTGAAGGTTAAGGCGATACGAAAATGCGAAGAACTTATCGCATCTGCGGCGCAGTAAAATGATGCCTAAATGCAGAGGTAAGCACCCTTAATTTCAGAAAGTGGAATAGGCTGACCATCGATACAAAATGAGGTACACAGATGAAAAAAGTAATTAAAGAACAAAGTGAAAAGGGCATATTCTGGCTTTGCGTTGTTAGGTGAAGTTAAGACAAAACAACTGAAACATCAATTGATGCGCCTTGGTAGCCACTAACTAAAGGTTCTAAACTGAGGTCGCCAGGAGCGCTAAGCAGAATATTACTGCGACGTTCTGATAGCTGTTGGTCATCGTCGTGCAGCTCAGCATCAACGTCAACTTGTCATTCTACAAATGCTAAAGATAACTTCAGAGATGAGTTTCATCCAGCTTTGTAACTAGAAAACCCTTTTTACTCCCATTTATAAACCCAGCCTAGTTAGTGTTTCCACTAAAGCATCCGGCGAGCCGCTTTTGGAAATGCGAATCGATGAGCCATAATGACTACTCCAATAACAAACCTACATCAACTCCCCAGTTCCCATTCTCACTCAATCAAATACCATCACCACTTAGTATCTTCAATTCACCACAATGTCGGAAAACCATGCTCTCGTCTTTGGCGCAACCGGCCTCATCGGCTGGTCTGTCGTCAATCAGCTCCTCTCGTCCTACCCTGCACCTCAAACCTTCGCCAGCGTAACAGCCGTGAGCAACCGCCCTGTCGACGCGTCGAGAACGTTCTGGCCCGAGGGCTCTGAAGTTCAGCTTGTGTCGGGTGTGAATCTGCAAAGTGAAGATGTTACAGCGCAATTGAGAGAGAGGATAGGTGGGATCGAGAGGACTACTCATGTCTTTTACTTTGGTGGGTCGTTGCCATACTTACTGGGATGAGGCTGATGATGTAGTGTTTGCACCGCATGATGAGAACCACGAAGAGGAATGCCGGATTAACAGCACCATGATGCGAAACCTCGCATCTGCTCTCAACACCCTCGCTCCTCATCTCAAATCCATCGTCTACTCAGGCGGCACAAGGGTACCTCCCCTTACAACTCATCTAAGCCATCACTAACATCCCCAGGGCTACGGCATTTACATCCCGGGAGGCATCTTCACACCGCCGCTCAAGGAGTCCATGGCTGATACTCTACCTGCCGACTACGCAAAGACAGTCGCTTACCCTTGGTTCCGCAGCATCCTGTCCGAGGCATCCATCGGACGTGAGTGGTCATGGTCAGAGGTTTGTCCCGATGTCGTCGTGGGCTTCAGTCCCATCGGGTCTAACTATTCGCTCGCGCTGCATTGGGCGCAGTACCTCTGTTTGTACGCAAAGAACAACCCAGGCGCAGAAGTCCCATTCCCGGGAAGTGCGGAGGGGTATCACGCGCGCTTCACGCCTGTGTCATCGCGTATTCTCGGCCGTATCGCCATTCACGTAGCGCTCAATTCGTCATGCAGCGGCAAGATCATCAATATGCTTGACCGCGCCGATCCCACCAGCTTTGCGGAATTGTGGCCTTCAATCGCATCGTTCTTCGGCCTCGTCGGCGTTGCGCCCTCGGGTGATACAAGTATGCAGCCGCCCAGCGAGTACATCGAGACTCATCGACATCTTCTCGGAGAACACGGCAGGAAATCGGGTGTCGGCGCGGGAAGCAAACAACTCGATAGTGCGGGCTGGTGGTTAACGTTCGACCGTCAATTGAGTGCTGACCGATTGCGTGAGGTAGGATTTGAGGAGGAGAGGGATCCAGCGGAGGGGTGGATTGAAGCATTCGGCAAGTTTCGAGAGGCTGGTATCATTCTTTAGGCATTTGTCAGAATACGGAATTACGGATGAGCAAGTCCATCACAAGTCTTGCAATGTCATTTCGGCGAAAATAGAACAATGAGGAGTCATGAGCTAAGAGGAATTAATAAAAGTCGAAAACTATTATGTCATAGCGACCCGCCATTCCGAGCAAACCCCGGGTATCCGTTTCTCCGGCCTCCGAAAACAGAGTGTGGAGGACAGGCCCCACAATTACCCGCCGTCACGCTGAGCGAGTCTGGAGTTTTTGTTACGAAATCGCGTCTAAGTCAATGCCAATGAGAACCCGGCAAAACGGCAAAGTCGGGGTGTTTTTGCTTGCCGTTTGGCAAAGGATGGGAAATTGTGGTTGTATCTCCGCGGCCTGGGGAACATTTATATAAAGAAGACGAGGGACGCTGTTGGATCCCACATGGGAAAGGTTTCTGCTCCTGTTGCTGTGAAGAAGTATATCGTTGGATTTATATCACTAGAGGCTGAGGCGAGAGGAAAGTCAATTAACGCCTGGGTTGTTTCAACTCAAACCTTGACGTCACGCTTGTTACCGAGGCATCGCTGCGTTGTGGTAACCTTCTAATTTGACACACCTCACCTGATCTCGTCACGAATCTCTTTACCCCGGATTTCCCCCGATCCTATCTCGATCTCATCATCAGAATACCACCTTCTCAATGCCGTTCTCAAATCCCACGACATGGAAGTTCGACATAGATCGGTTCATCAACCCTTTTGTTCCGTCACCGCCATGGCAACACATTCCGTACCCCGTCGCCTACATCTTCGGCCATCGACGCGAAAAGCCTGGTAGCCTCGGTACCGTTGTCCCTGTGTTTTGGGCATTTATCGGTATCTTCATCTCTCTTTCGGTGATTGAGCTGGCGTCAGAGCGTATTCCTTCTTTTGTTGAGAGGAGTGCTCCCATGATTGTTGCATCCTTTGTATGTTCACCGCTACGTTCTGCTGGATATGATGAATACTAATGCTACTCAGGGTGCCGGCGCTGTTCTTGAGTTCTACGCCATCGAATCTCCCCTCGCCCAACCTCGAAACTTCTTTGGTGGCCAACTCATCGCTGCGGTCATTGGAGTCAGCATCGCCAAGCTCTTTCTCCTCAGCAGTAGCTTCTCCTCCATCCAATGGCTCGGCGGCGCCATCTCCTGCGCGACTGTGACATCCATCATGGCCTTCACAAAGACGATCCATCCTCCCGCTGGCGCAACTGGTCTTCTAGCCGTCGTCGACAACCGCATTGTCAATCTGGGCTGGTTCTTCATCCCTGTTGTGCTGTTCAACTGCACCGTCATGTTCGGTGTTGCTCTTCTCGTTAACAACGTGCAACGCGCGTTTCCTGTGTATTGGTGGACGCCGGAGGATCTGAAGAAGCTCAGGACGGAGGGGCAAAGGGAGAAACCTGCTGATGTGGAGAGTAAGGGTGAGGAGGCTGATGAAAGGACTGATGACGGGAGTGACACGGAGAGACATGAGAGGCATGATGGGAGTGAGATCATCATGAAGCCGGGCGGTGGACTGGTGCTGCCGAATAATCTGTTTCTCATGCAAGAGGAGATACAGTTGTTGGAGGAGATTGCCAATCGTTTGTAACCTGGCATAACGTAGCATTCACGTCACGATTAATTAGGAAATAATAAGCTTGTTTGATCATCATGAGATTTGTGTCTACTCTACTTTTGGTGAAACTGACTGCTGTGCAACTGTCAAGTAACCTGGCATAAAGAGGCTACCACACTAGCATTCACATCACGATTAATTAGAAACAACAAGCTGTGCTATGACCATGAGATTTGTGTCTACTCTATTGTTGGTGACACTAACTGATGTACAGCTGTTGTGATCATTCCTTTCTACCCCAAAGTTTCAACCCTTTTCAAGACAAATCAAGGCACCGGAAGTCATCGGTGTCTACCGTGTTGTGACGTGTCCCTCACTTCGATTCATCATTTTTGGGCTTGTCGTCGTTGAGTAAGCCTTGGCTCCTCCATTTCTTACGTAGTCGACGGTTGCCTTTGTTGGAACCTTCAGCTCCTTGAGCGTTGATCTTGCGGTACTGAGCCTGGAGGTCTGCTTTCTCCTTCTCAGCCGCCCGCTCCTCCGCCTCCCGGGCAGCCTTTCGCCAACGGCGTCGGCGGCGTTGCTGTGAAGCTGACAACTCCTGTCCAGAGTCCTGGGAAATCCAGACGGGAATGCCATGGGTCTCCTGATACTCAGGAAAGTCATCTTGTTCCTGAGTCTTTTTTCCAGACACCTCAAGTCCTGGTGTGGTCTTGGTCGCGTCTACGTTGACGCTCTTCGCTGACTTGGGAACAAATGGTTGAGCGGTAGGGTTCAAAGCTCGGGAGGTGGGTGCTTTTTCGACGGAATCGCCTTTCTTGCTGCTGCCACCCTTGAGGGTGTCAGTGTTGGTGACATATTCACTCATTGTGGATGGTCTAGGATTTTGTTTAGTTTAAAAAGAATGTTCGGAGAGGGAATGGGTAATACAACTCACGATTTAGTAGTAAGGTTAACTGAGATCTGTTGCTTTGAAGGTGTAGTGCCGGTAGCAACACGGAACTCGAGTATTCTGTGAGGAATATAGGGTATGCTTTGAGAGCTTGTGTGTGAGAACAGTGAGAGTTGTAGTAAGCGTCGCGGACGTCTGGAGATAATGATCACAGAGAAGGTAATCTAGAGTAAAAGAGGGAATCGTAGTGAAAAGTGCGAGGTTGAGTTCGAAAAAGAAATCTCTGCTCAGGAGATGTGAGGTAAGGTGGGAAAGATAAAGGGCTGGCTAAGGTGAAGAGTAGCGCAGGGCTTAGGGGCACTGGTTGTTCTGATATCAACAATGGCTGTCACTGCCGAACAATCGGAACAATGCATCAAGTTATTACAGCCAGTCAGCCAAAACTTGTCATTGTGAAGAGACCCACTCCCTTTATCCATAATTGACAATGTTATGCAAGATCCTGTTCTATTGTTCACTTCCTTGTTGCATAATGAAAAGTACAAGAACAGTCGACATTCAGGGGCTTCTCTATTGTATATGAACGTTCATATCTGTATCTCACCATCCCTTACCCCTGTCTTATCTGCAGTTGGAAATCTGACCTGGACTAACTCAATCCCACTAGCATCAGTGGTATTCCCTTTCCCATCTTCCCACGGCTCCATCTCAGTACAATCGACAGAACCACTCACGTTACTCCCACTCGATGCCGACGGCGATCCCTCTTCGTCATGATGTTTACTGTGCAAGTGAGCAACTCTCTCTCCAAAAGTCCATCGTTTCCCAGAGGGCTCTCTGCATCTAACCTCACGACCTGGGTCTCCGGGTTTGTCCATTGATCCGAAGTATGGGCGTAGAGATGGGAGGCATGCGATAACGAGACCAATGTTGACGTCTAAGGCACTCCAGAGTACTAAGAAACTGTCAGTATTCCATTCAACCATCATGCACGAGAGTCTTACTAATTGTACTCAGCGATATAGTCGAATCCTCTCCAGCCTTCCAAATCATGACAAACCGAACGAGACTTACTGCCATGTTGATGCTGCCTACAAGAAATGTGAAGTAGATACCGAATCTGAGCGTTCTTTTGACATTCATCGCCGGCACAATCAGCCAAGGAAGAATAAACACTGTTCCCGTTAGCTTCTACACTTCGTTATGATCCAGTTCACTCACCCGATAAATCTCCCATGAACGATAGTCCCCAGCCAATGTTGAAGGTAACGACATACGTACGCGCTGAACACGTCCTGTTTGGACTCAAGTCCCTGGCTATCCATTAGAAACAGTCCTGGAACAATCACTTGTAACTTACCAGTGCCTATCGATAGGCAAGCAAGTGCAAAAAATCACCAGTAGCGTGACAACGTAGCTGATGGCAACGAACCAAATCGTCAACCAGAGAAATATTCGTCTCTTGACCATAAAATCCGGGAAGGCCTGGAGGTAAACTGCCAGCAGAGCAGCTTTGCACAAGTAGAATGTCGTATAAAACGGAAAGTTGGAAGCAAAAAGCAGCTAGCCAGCGTCAGTTATATTGTTTTCGTTCACAATTCTCCAATCCTTACCATCAATATCAATCTTAAATCCTCCGCGCCCCCGCTATACCCTTCCAGTGTAGTATGCACCTTTGGATCAAACGCATCAAGCGACGCGAACGCAGGAGCGAACCCAGCAGTGATTATTCCAGAGACACATGCTGCTACCATAAACTTGTCACTGTATAATAGCTTTCGTTTCTGTATTCGTAGTCGGAGATTGAGACGGGCGGCGACGAGGGCTGCTGCGAAAATGAGGAGAATCTCGGAGACCTAACCAGTCTCAGTCAGTGAACAGTGTCAAAGGAACGAGCGATTCACTAAGATGTCTTTGGCGTCTGATTTCCGCATTACGAAACTGTAGTATCAGTCTCAACCGTGTCTACTATCGACGCTGTAGACTTTCCATGAAATTTCTCGGTTCGTGGAATTTCTCGGTGCTGATGTTAGTATCACTGTTGCATCAGAGGCACTCCTTCAACACGTGGGCGAAACCACCTTTTTCAAGGCAAGACTCAACTGTTCAGCTGCTCCGATAAGCTTTGGCCCTGGCATTTCAATATGCGTTCAGGGAGTTGTGCTTGTCTTGGCAACATACCAGCCTGAGGCGCTAAGCTTGAAACGTGTCGCTTTTCGTGATGGAAATAGTTAAGCTCGTGGATCCCTTGGACGGTTTTGATGATGGCATTGTCGCGTCATGGGCCGGGGTTTCTTGGCGGGGAACCTGTTGAGCTTGAGTTAGGTATGGAGAGGGTTTCACTGGATTTGTAGTTAATGTGAGGGTGGTGGTCTGGATTGTTTCTCATTTTGCCAATGTCACATGACAGCCAACGCACATGGTAATAAAGGATATCTATTACTATACAGATTTGCAGCTTTTCCAAATCTCATTAGTTCTGGGGAAAAGGAAGAATACAGTTCTTGAGGCACACATTGCAACGTCGACGAGCAACTTGAGTAACGATTCGCGTGCAGTTACACCAGCATGCACACACTGGGTTGGCACTCTCCTTGACACCAGGGTACAAAATATCAAGGATGCATATGGGAGAGTCCTGGATTCCTAGGCTCCCGTCGATCTCAGGGATCTCAGGCGAGGCGGGAGGGGTTGTGTCATTGGACTGAGACATGGTGTTGAGGCTTACGAAACTTGCTTTTTGGGTTGCTTGATGAAAAGACTATTCTAGGTCCGGTGTCATAAAATTCGAGTGTTATAACCCTTTTGAAAGTTGATACACACTCGCAGGGTACGAGAATCACGGCCAGAGTGATTTCAGACCTTCCGCTACTCACTGTAATATTCGTCAGTGATAATGGAAGACTCTCAGTCGCAGAGGAAGCATTGTCGCCTTCGCAAGAGGTATTTTAAAAGGCTAAACGCCAAGCCATAATCACAAGAGGTTGCAAGTACTGGGGATCACGCTTGAAGTATGTAATTCCGAGTAGGTTTCGAGCTCTACAGCCAAAGTTTCAGTTGCTGTATGGCTCGGGGTGTTGTTCATGTTGAACCTTTTACCCGAAGCATCTTTTACTTGACTCATCAATCCTTCGCAGAACTACAGTATTGTCTCTGTTTTGCTTGATCCCTGCTCCGGTGGAATAGTCACTCTTCATCGCGTATATTTGCGCAATGAAGCTCGCCGCCATCGCGACCTACGATTTGCATTCTCGAGAGCCCTTGTACTCAACCAATGCATGAGTAGCCTCCACTGAGTAGCATAAGAACTATCTGTACTCGTTCACTTCGACGAACTGTTCGTCACACTCTCCGCCAGTTCCACTCGCTTGGCTCTCTGCAGATACGCGTAACCGCCAAGCACACGACAAGATTCCATGCCCAGATCCGGTACGAAAAATCCCACACGTGCAGACTAAATCACCAATCAAGTCGTAGGGCTTAGCGGGCTGAATAGGAGACCCTGGACACCCACCAATAACCACAAGGCTCGTCCTACGGTACAGCGGGGTAATGCAACTACAACATAAGCGGACCGCCCTGAGTTAAACCCCAGAGAGCTTAGGCCATTTCCCCCAGCGCAATTGCGTCCGTTGCTACGCCTCTCCAGCTTTTTCTCTCCTCTCCGTCATGCCACGAATTATCGCACAAGCAATGAAGATATGCGGCCTTCTCACGCAAACATTGGCTTCTGGCTGGTGTGGTTCATAGCCCTGCTATGGAGTTACAGGAACGGCTACGATGACCCTTCGTCCTTCTTCTACAAGAGCCGTATCGCCTTCGATCGCCGATTCTCCGCCGTCCGCGAAGTCCAGGTCGACAAATACCTCGAGCGCGAAATCTACCCACACAAACACAAGGAGCGAACAGAAGTACAGGTAGAGAACGAGTTTCTCTGCATTGGAATACCGAGCATCAATCGCACTACGTCGGCGTTTCTCGCGCACACGATTGGAAGTCTTGTTGATACGCTTACGCCGAATGAGCGCAATCAGATACACATCGTCGTGCTCCTCGCCGACAAGGACCCCAAGAGGCATTTCGCCTACGGTCAAGATTGGCTGTTTGGCCTTGCCGACGACGTACTCGTTTACTCCAACACCAGCGCAAGCGATGCGACCACTTCCAGCCTCAACTACAAAGTCCTCCCACACGACGTCCGTGGCATGGGGCGCAGCGACGATCGCGTCGAGAATATCCGGCTGGACCACTCCGTCCTCTTCGAAGCCTGCCGAGAGCGAGACCCCACGTACTTTGCCCTCATCGAAGACGATATAATAGCCTCGCCGGATTGGTTCACGCGGTTCAAGAAGGGTGTTATTGAGGTTGAGCAGCGCGCCAAGGATAATCACCACGATTGGATGTACCTGCGCTTGTTCTACTCTGAGATATTCATGGGGTGGAATAACGAGGAGATCTTTGACTACCTGCGTGTTGTCATTCTCGGCTACACATGCTTGATCGGCTGTCTGCTCCTCGCGCTTCGCTGCAGACGGCGTCGTTACGCAGGTTCATTCGCCACTAAGGACTTTGCCCAAACCGTCGCTCTCCTACTCGGCCTCTGGATCCCAGCCTGTCTAGCCCTAGCCTTTGTCACAGGCCGAATATCGCTGCACCGACTCTTCACGCGGTCCCCTACGGTTCGCGAAATGCCTCGCTACGGATGCTGCGCGCAGGGCCTCGTGTTCCCGAACCACCACCTGCAGAACCTGCAGGATTTCCTGCGCGAACCGCCGTTTCAGTTCCCGGGCGATATGATCATGGAGGATTATGCGCGCGACAATGGACTGACCAAGTGGGCGCTTGATCCGAGTGTGATGCAGCACGTTGGACTTGTTGAGTCTTCTGATGGACCGAGGAGGGCTGAGGTGTGGAACTTTAGTTTTGAGAGATTGCGCGATTCACGGAAGTGATTGGTTGGTCGTCGACGTTATGCGCGACACGCTGGGAACAGGCCTCATGCGTTGTGTCGTGATACTAAGAAGGGCTCGTGGAGGTACATCAATACGGCAACGTGCAGCGGACGAGAGCGGCACGCTACATACTCACGATATATATACCCCGTACAATATGTGTACATAGCTTAACCGTTCTGCAAGGTGTGCGAGGCTCGATAGCAAACTTTGCGGTAGCAAGTTCACATCGGATTGAGCGAGGAGCAGGCTCCTCATTCACCAAATGGTCTAGTACATTTGTACATCACGCAGCTCGGCCGGTTGACAACGGTACACACAGCACATAGTTTACTAAACAAATATTATGAAGATTGCTCTGCTCCGTGACTGACAACAATATCTCGTGAAAATGAACCCTTCTTAACCTTCTCCCCTCTATTTAGCCTCCACAAGCACCCCTGCCAGGGAACTGGCCCAATCTCAAATACATCATCTAAAAATATTAGGCCTCTCATAACCCTGTGCCGTTGGCCCGTTGAAAGTGTATTTGAGTCAGAATATACAACTGTCTTTCACGTCGAAAGTGGGTGTATTTGCGCGGAAGTCAAAGAAACCCGGGGAGTCATGAAAATGGGCCATGGGAATGACGACCTCTGAGCCCGACCTGAACAATATCCCAACCCAATTGCTTACTACCCAGATTAGCACGGCGCGCTTCAGCAAACCCGATGGTAAGGCCCCCATAATTATGCTTATTTTATTATTTTGATGGTCTACTTCGTTGTCGATTCCGCATTAAAGATCCAGTGTTTACCTGAAGGATCATGGTCCACTTAAAAATGGCTGATGTGAGCCACAGCTGCGGAGTGAACGGCAGGAGCCCCAGCACTCAGCACAAATATACCATTGAACGAAGATTGCAAAGTAAGCCATAACTTAAGTAGAGTCAAGCAATCTTATTCTGTAAGCCAATTGGCTAGTCGTGGTCCTGCACATATCCTTTGTCATGTCAATTGACGAAGTGAGTGAATTGAACCTTGCAGATGGCTTGGAATGCTTAGCGGAGTTAACTACCCAGTGGGGCAGAATGGTTGAAACTCCGCATAAGTTACTCGGTACGACGACCGCGATAAAACTCTCTTGTATATAACTGTAGCAGAAGTACGTATGCCTTATACCATCAAACAGCTCAAACAACACATCTGTCTATCAAAACCCCATTCCCTTCCTCCAACCACACACCAGTCTTCCCACCTCGTATATCCCATACTTACCAATCCATCATGAAAGTCCTCTTCCTAGGCGCAACCGGCTCCATTGGCGGCGAAGCCCTGCGACAATGCCTCGCTCATCCAAAGATCACATCAGTGGTCGCCTTCGTGCGTCGGCAGCTTCCCGCCGATGTACGAGATAACCCCAAAGTCCAAACCGTCATGGTGAAAGACTTTGCTGTTTGGCCGGAGGATGTTCTGTTACCTCACGTTGACGCTGCTGCTATGGTCTGGTAAGTCTAGAGCTTTGACAGGGGCTTGAGTATGCTGTGCTAACTGGTGTAGTGCTATGGGCTCGTATACAGGAAACGTTAATGTCGATATGGAGTACCCATTCGCATTCCAGGTTGCGTTCGCACCACTTCTCAAGAAACAACCCAGCAGGCCTCGATTTCGCTTCATCCACCTCAGCGGACTCTTCGTCATTCAGGACCAAAAAGCAAAACTATGGGTCAACGACTTCCCACGCAAATTGAAGGCAAGCCCCCAATTCCTCTCCCACTTACATAACTAACCATTCGCAGGGTCTGTATGAACTCCGCTCGCAAAAGCTCGCAGAGGAGTACTCTTCTGTATGGAGAGCATTCATGCTACGGCCTGGTGGAGTGATTACACGAAGGATGAGGGTCCCTGGCAAGATTTTACAGATACTTCTAGGTGATGAGTGGGTTGTTTCTAATGAGGAGCTTGGTGCGTTTTTTACGTATCTGGTTGTTGAGGGGGAGAGGGAGCCGGAGGATACCTTTTTGATTAAGAACCCGGTTATTGCGCAGCGTGGGAGGAAGATTCTGAGGGAGAAGCAGTAGGTGTGAGATGCGGTTTATGGATGTTTTTGTAGGATAAGTCAGTTTTCTTTTCGCAAAGTTTTAATACTAGAAGATAATATTTTAAGAGTCAAGCCATTTTTGTTATATTTAATTCAAGCAGGTTACAGACGCATTTGCTATTTTGACTCGCAGATATCTAGGGGGTCACTAGCCAGATCTGCACCATTTATCATAGATTCTCACCGTTTTCGAGACTCTGGGATATTTGTGATGACAGTACGAAGCACAGGTGTGAGAATTTGGTATCATGAACTACTACGTTATAAGCAAGACCATTAGGCTCTACCATTGTGTGGCTTCAACTCTTGGTCAGTGGACATTCTGATCAAAGATGATAGTCATCCGGCTTGGTAACTCTTGTGCCCCTTCTCTCCCAGACACCCTCAATCTTCATATCTCTAGCTCCACTATAAGGTCATTAGTCTCAATATCACCATGAGGTACTCCCCTACTTACTCATCTCTCCAGATAATCATCGGTTCTGTCTGGCCTTTTCCTGGATTCCTGAAAACCATGTTCTTCGTCTGCTCGATCGTTAGAACTCCATGGTTTCTTGCCTGGGATGTACGTACCAAACCAAGAGAAATATGGATCGCTGGAGGATCAACGGTGATGCTCTGACTAGGCTGACCACCCTGAACCATAGACGCAATGTTCTGCGCAACAGCCGCTGCTTGTCCTGATCCTGGTCGAGCTGCTTTGTGGGCACCGCTATCGGCGATGTCACCGCATGCGTACAGATTTGGGTACTGGGGATCAGCGAATTGCAACGTTGGGGTGACTTTGATGAAGCCGTTGCGTTCGTTGATGATAGTGTGTCCAGGTGTAGGCTTTAGGTCCTTTAAGAATTGGTTGTTGGGCGTTTGCCCCGTTGCCGGGATGACGAGATCTGTTTGTATCTTGCGGCCGTTGTTCAGCTCAAGTTCAAAGCTGGATCCGTCTGTTGGGAAACCCTTTGATGGTAAGACTGCGCGTGTACCAGTGATGACGCTATAGCTTCAGTTAGTATTGCTTTTTTGCTAAGTTGGAGAAAGACTTACTCAACACCAAGCTCTTGTAGCCGATCACGAATGATGGCATCCATCTTCTCATGATAAAGTTGCATAAGCCGGTCCCGCGAATGAACAAGCGTAACCTTCTTCTCAGGATACACCTCCCCTAGATCAGTCGCCATCTGCACACCCACCGCTCCACCACCAACAATGACAATCGAGTTCGCATTCTTGATTCCCTGCTGATAAGTCCTGAAGTAATCCACCGAAGTCTTCTTATCATCGTGCTGCATGTTACTAGGAGCCTGGAGTCGCGTGCCGGTGGCTACGACCGCGTAGTCGAATGGGATCTCGGCTGTGCCTTGCCATGGTCGGTCGAGAGTGAGGTGGTTCTTCTGTAGAGAGACTACCCTGGCTTGCACGATGGAGTGGTTGGCGGCATTGGGAAGAGAGGAGAGGAAGCCGTTGTAGGGGATGAATGCTTTGTGTTCGTGATCTGGAACGATGGCGAAGCGTGGCTGAATAGTTAGAATGAGTGAGATGTGATTGGTGACTGGCTTACAAAAGCGAAGAGATGGTGGAAATGGCTGTGGGGTTCTATCAACAGAACCTAGACGGCATTAGCTACTAAGTTCAGGTCGAAGAGGATGATATGGAATTTACCCTATGAGTAACTGGTAGAAGCGTAGCCAACTCCTTCACAGCGGCCTATAGTCTGTCAGCCACGTAAGTCCATACAGTACTTTAAGCTTCAAGGAAACTCACCAGTCCAACATAGGAACCACCGATAACAATAACGTTCTTCAAACCAACTGTCATTTTGAATAAAACCACTTGAGATTAGATGGAAAGAACGAAACAATATGGTGAGAACTGAGGAAGATGTCAAGGGTCTTTTATCTACAGCCATCTTATCAATCAACGGAGTCCCCGCGTCCGGATATGCACTTTGCCGGACATCCGAATCTATATCCGAAGTCGGCTTTCGCTGTCGGCATTTTGTCACTAAAAGAGCGAGCTAAAATGCCGGTAGGGCGATGCGGCTGTTGCTTGTGGGGTTTAGTAACAGATTTCAAAGGCCGAGTTAATTATAAGTGTAGAATATGCACTAAAGAACTGCTGCGTGGCATTACCGGTACACTCTTGCAAAGTGTTGGAGTGGGTGGCATACCATTCAACTACTATCAAGTCGAAAGACCCAATGGTCACAGCATAGGTATTCTTCAATACGAGTGTAGAGAAGCACAATTCTACTATTGTCTTGTGCGTCGGGTTTTCGCTACGGCCTATTGTTTATTTGAACCGATCTTCGGACTGCGCTCTCTGAGATCCCGAGTCCCGGTCTCCGTTAATCGGCTCGGCTCGGTATGTCCATAACTCCAGGGCTATCGACGGATGAGATGGCAGACTAGTCACAAACTATGAGTATGATATACTAGCGACTAAGCCGTAGGATAATTGTGATTAAATCGTAGAAAAAACTGGTTTATGAAATTTGCCTGCCTGTGTGAGCCCAGATCAACAACTAACGTAACATTCAATATGGAAAGACTTCCTCGTGTACCCCTCCAAAAATGGTCTAGCGGCATCAGCATCACTCTCGAGCCGTGACGAAACCACAAGACACCGCCATTGAACAGAACATACACCCCATGGAAAACATTACATCTTGTGATATTCACATTACACCCTAGCTATCTCGGCCGAGATGCCTCCTCCGTCGCAGAAAGCCACAAAGACACACACCCGCAGCCGAACGGGCTGTCTGACGTGCAGAAAGCGGCACCAGAAATGTGACGAACGACGGCCGATTTGGTTAGTGAGATCTCAACGTCCCCATTTGGCCTTCTCATGCAGGAGTAGCTGACATGAATTTTGGCAGCGGCAACTGTGTAACCGTGAATAAACCATGCGAATACTCTACCGCTGTCCTCCCACTGCGTGAGAAGAGGAAGAAATGCCTGCCGGGCGAGCAACAACCCTGGAAGCCAGCTGATGGAGCAATTATGACCATGTCCCAGGATCTTGGGCTCTGCATATCCGGTGCGAGGCGACCAATCACCATGGCTTTCAAGTCCCATGAGCTTTTTCACTACTGTACGTTTAGTCGTCATCCAATGAAAGAAGTTACTGACCCTGTCTCAGTCTACAAGCTGGAGGACCCCGGCGATATTGCCCCCAAGAAGAAACGGCAAGACTTGTAAGCTTCAAAAGTCGCTACAATGCATTCCGCCACTGACACTCTAGACTGGCATCGGTTACGCATAGCGCCGATGCTCTGCGCAATACCATGCTTATCGCAAGCCTTCACTACGCCTGGAATGCCGGCCATCTGAGGTCATTCGAACCAACTCTTCTCTTCCATAAGCTCGAGGCCATGCGTCTCATAAACAAGTCTATTCTTGACTCTAATGCCAAATACAGTATGTGTGTGAAGCACATTGCTACCTTATGCTTAACAGAGGTAACACCCCACTGTCTTGTTGAACTTTAGAGCAAGTTGGATTAACTTCACAGTGCGCGTTGGGAAACATCGCCGCAGCCGAGACACATATGGCTGGCTTGATGAAGTTCATGGATATTCACAGACCAACCCACCTCCTGGCCCAAACCGAGCCTGATCTAGACGATGAATTAGCCAACCGATATATCATCCTGTATGTCATCACTCTTGTACAAAAACAGCACTGACAATACCCAGAGCTTACAACTTTATCCATGGCTTCAAAAGCAGGGTTAAAGACATTCTTCTCTTCAACAATACTTGCGAAACACCATCTCCCGAAATAGTAGAGGATCTCATGCACAGCTGGCACAAAACCGAGATGCAGGGTCTTGATATCAGACTCAGGTCTTTGAAGATGCTTCCGTTTTTCTTCTCTGAATTACCGCCCACTACAGAACTTGTTGATATTGACGGGCAGGGAATAGTGGACTGCCTGGTCACTCTTACAGCCACAGCCCGTCTCAGGAGTCAATCTCTCGATCCTTTTGACCAGAACGTGCTATGGCAAGAAGGCGCAGCTACCAGGCTCCTGTTGGCTTTCGTGAGTACACATATTGAGTCTATATCAGGTGGTAGAAAGACAAGCTCAAAATGTTCCCGATTGACGTCGTCTTGGTCTGGATTGGCTATCACAACAGGTCTATACCTCCACGCAATATTGCAGTTCTGGAACGCAGGCGAGCCAATGGTGTCGCCTCTACACCGTCGCATTCTAATCATTCTGCAACAAGATTTGGAAACTAGTCGACATCATCTTAGTTCTCGTTCTCGACTAGTTTCGAAGCTTTGGTTCTGGAAAGCTTTCGTCGGGGCAGTGAGCGTGGAGAGACATGTGGCTTTTGATACTGAGGGTGTATTGGTTGATTTGGGAAGTACTTATAGGGAGTTTGTGAGAGGGTGGTGTATTGTGGCTGGGGTTACACAATGGGAAGATGCGAGAGACGCATTACGGAAGATTGTTTGGCCTGAGACGTTCGAGTCGGAGGATATGGCACAGGATTTGTGGTACAGATGTATCACAACGCAATGAACGTGCAGTCTTAGTATGGTAAGCATTATTATCAATCCCAATCAACTCCCATATCTCACATCCCAAATTCTTTGTAACGAAGCAAATGTCTACGTACCATCAATCATTCTGCACAAGTTTATCCCTAGAACATATCATATCCCTCACAACCTGCCATCCAATACTCTGATTATACAATTCATCATGATTATCTCCCATAAGAACACACCACTTCTTAAGAAACCACGGCGCAGCCTCCCAACTCTTCATATCCCACGGCGGATAACTATCACACCCATTCGCACCTTTCCCTCGCTTTGAAGAGTCCAACCGCCATATCGTCAGACCACCACGCTCGTAGACATCAACTTTGAGTTCCCAGTTGTTGAAGACATGCGGCATTGCAGCGGATAGCATAATGGCTCGCTCGCGAAGGAATGGGAGAGGGATAAGGTCTAGGCTAACATGATGGGGTATGAGAATCTGTGCCATTGTAGGTCGCAAGTGCATGGGGATGGCGGTATTGTTGTAAGAAGATAGGACGCCAGAACCTGCCTGCGCGAGAGTGGTGTGATTTTGTATGGTGGATAGATTTGGTTGGTAGAACGGTGACGTATATTCCACGCCGCAGTTGGCGATGCGAGACAAGTCGAACCCTAGTGAGACGGCGTTGGTGAGACATGAAGCGAAGAAGGTTGTTGGTGAGAACTGGAGCATGTTGAGGTAAAGATCTGGGAACTCAGACTCGCTGCTCTCTTCGGCGTCATGTGCTTTAAAGTTTATTGTAGAAATTAGTTGATTTGAGTCCGGCCATGTAGCTTCAGGTTCTTTCGGTAGCTTTTGAGATGGTTCCTGACGCTCTGAATCTGAACTATCACCACGCTTTAATAATGGTCTCAGCCGTGATCTATCGCCAACTTGGGCTTTTTGTTGTTTCAATCTCTTTCGCTCCTGTTTCTGCCGCTCGCCTACAGACATAATATCAGCAAGTAACTCATACGATCAATGGAAATTGACCTACGATAGGCCTTCTGCGCCACTCGATTCTGTTCCCTCCGCGCTGTTGTCACAACACGTCGCTTAGCGGGCGAACAGCAATCATCCCTGCCGGAGCTTTCTCGCTTCTGAGAGATGGTGAGGGATTCATTGGTTATAGTGTCTCGCATGTTATCGTATGGCTGTATGACTTGGTCAGCAGTTGGATGGAGTTGGCAATTCTGTCAGCGACGGATGTGGCGGTTGATTAAGTCCGAAATCCGGTTGAGCGCATCTGGCTTACGCTTTTTGGACCAATCAGCAGCCACTCTCCAGGCCCAGACGACAATCTTGAGCTATTTCCAGTGGCTTACTGTTATTGCACCATTCATCGTTTGAGGTTATCGTGAAATGTGAATACCTGATTATTAAATATGGGAATAGAGTGGCAGAATAGTCAGGCATGCAGTTTGCTATAAGTATAGCCATTGAGTACGCTCAAGTCTTGGTCTTTATCATTCCAATTCAATCGCTTCCACCCAACCAATCACATTGCACCATTCCTAAAACCTACACTCCAACCATGTCTGCCAAAACAATCGCAGTCGTCGGTGCTACAGGCACCCAAGGCGGTTCCGTCGCCAGAACGTTCCTCTCCCTTCCAGGCTGGCATGTTCGAGCACTCACCCGTCGCTCAACCTCCCCCAAGGCACTGGCTCTCCAAAAACTGGGAGCCGAGATTGTGGAAGCCGATATGGAAGACGCAGAGTCTTTGGTGAAGGCTTTCAAGGGTGCCCACGCCATTTTCGTCAACACTGATTTCTGGGCTCCTTACACAAGCGCCTTAGCTGATGGAAAAGACCAAGCTACTAGTCAGCAGATTGGCTACGACACTGAGGCACTACACGTCAAGAATGCTGCTTATGCTGCTTCCAAGACACCTACCCTGGAGAAATACATCTACTCTGCTCTTGGTCCCATGAAGGAGGTTTCCAAGGGCAAGTATCCGCATTGTCATCATTGGGAAACCAAGGCTGCGGCTGTCAAATACATTGAGAACGAGATGCCTGAACTTAGCAAAAAGACTTCCTTCATCTACTTAGGTGCATATGCCACCAACGCGTTCCTTTACCCCAAAAAGGACTCCGAGACTGGAGAATATATTCTTGCAGTTCCTGCATCCAAGAATCTCAGGCTGCCCATAATCGACACCGAGGGTTCAACCGGATCTTTCGTTCGAGCCTTGGTCGAAGACGAGCCAGCGGGAACAAAACTACTAGCCTACGATAGCGAACTCACAATGCCTGAAGTCATCGAAGTCTGGAGTAAAGTCACCGGTAAAGAAGCTCGTTTCCAGTCAATGACAGAAGAGGAGATGCATCAGAAAACAGGATTACCGTATGAGGTTCTCGATGGACCGGCATATCTGGATGAGTATGGATATACTGAAGGAGTTGAGGGTGTGATTACGCCCAAGCAATTGAAGAAGCCCGTTGATACGGTTGGCTTTGAGGAGTATTTGAGGAAGCAGGATGTTGAGACGCTGCTGTCGTTTACCTACAAGCTGCCCGATCCTCCACGCAAGTAGAGACTAGGATAGTAATACAGTCTTAGCTATAGAACTGCCAATACATTACACCTGATCACAAACATCGATTATAGTCACCGGTTATGACGTGCTGCTAAGTGGGCCACTGTGGAATAACGCGGTTAGATGCTGTCGTGTATTCTCACCTCAAGTCCTAGACGTTGTGTCGGCCATAGGGGTTTGGCTGTGATTTATTTCTTCATTGCTTCTGGCACGTTCGCCGAGTGCAACTCCATGTTTTGGTTTTTGTAGGCAAATACGTAGGCACGATAAGGTGGATTCCGTCAAGTCGTGATTGCGACCCCGGATGACAAGGGTGTGAGCAGCAGACGAGCAATATTATCATGATTGCAATCACTAACCATACTCAGAAGCCTAATCGCGATGCGTAATCAAATCTAGCAAATCATTTCTCTCTCGTCCTATGATGTGACTGTATTCTCAGTATGACTTTGAGCAGAATTAGCTCCTTTCAGGTATCTCTCTCTGTCAGAGAGACAGGGCTCACACCTAGGATCAGGTACGCGTATCCCTAAAAATAAACGATATTAAAGAACGAAACTAACGAGACTAACCAAAGCTTAATCGCGCAACCGTTAGCAATAGGTGGATTAAAAGCGTCAGCGAACTGTCACCAGGCTGGATCAACTCTGATGCGTTTATTTCTCTCTACCCAACAACCAACAAAGTGCTGACAGTACCTTGCACATACGATGCGTATTCCTAAATCAGCCGTACAATTCCGGCACAAACGGACGAACCCCAAATTTAGATCACAAATATGCATAGCCAAGCCTCATCCGTCTGTCCCGGCTTGGTGAATACCACTCAGGAACCAATTAAAAGGCTCAATTGAAGGGATTTGATGGATTTGATGATTGATCGCTCAGGGGCAAAAAAAGCCACCCGAGGAACCCTGCTTTGAGCAAAGACGGCGTCTGTTTGGCGGAGAATTTAAGACCCGCCGGGAAATCCACCACGATGTAACGCAACGCGGTGATTGTGCTGCTTGGAAGAGTGACATGTCGACAGTTCGTGAGAAAGAAATTAAGCTTACTGGCTAAATCGTGCCTTATCGTCTTATCGCCAACGGAGAAATCTTCGTCTGGAGTCTGGACATGGTAATTAGAGCATGGCCAACAGAACAATGTGGATCACCATCTCACGCCATGTCCACCATGTAACCATGCAACTATGCGCATTGCTCATCTTCATAAGTAGTCCAGCATGCCCGCATCATTCTCGAAGAGTTTAGAGTATCGGTTTCGTATCGACAACTTCTTTCACTCCTTCTTTTCTCCTCCATCATGAAGTTCCAGACTCTGTGCCTCGCCCTGGCTTCGGCCAATGCGGCTCTCGCCAACAACCTCTTGGCCAACATGGCTGACTCGTGGATCCGCAACAACGACGAGACCCAGAGGCCTTACTGGTACGGACGCGCTGTTGTCTTCGAGGGTTACGAGGCTACCATCGAGCTCACCAAGAACGAGACCCTCGTCGACTGGTACCGCGATCAGATGGACCTTGTTGTTGCCCCCAACGGCACTATCTACAACTTCGACATGACCAAGCACTCCCTCGACAACTACCGTATCGGTCTGAACCTTCTCTGGTGGTACAGACGTACCGGCGAGGAGAAGTACAAGAAGGCTGCCGACTTTATCCGTGACAGGATCAACCAGCAGCCCAGGACCCCTACTGGCGGCTTCTGGCACCGGTCCCCCACCTACCCTGACCAGATGTGGCTCGATGGTATCTTCATGACTGATTCCTTCTACGCTGTCTGGACTTCTGAGTTCGATGCCAAGAACAACACCGCCTGGGATGACATTGTTCTCCAGTGGGACAAGATCCAGGAGGTCACCATCAACAAGGAGACCGGCCTTCCCGTCCACGGCTTTGACGAGAGCAAGACCGCTGTGTGGGCCGACCCCAAGACCGGTGCTTCTCCCATCGTCTGGAGCCGAGCTGTCGGCTGGTACTTCTGGTCCCTGATCGAGGTCCTCGACGTCTTCCCCAAGTCCCACCCCGGCTACAGCCGTCTCCGCACCTACTACAAGGATCTCGCCTCCGCGCTCCTCCGCGCCCAGGGCCACGAGAGCCACCTGTGGGAGATCGTCATGAACAAGGAATACGAGGGCGTTGAGGGCAACTACATCGAGAGTTCCGCCTCCGCCATGTTCACCTACGGCTGGTTGGCCGGTCTGCGTCGCGGCCTCCTCGATGAGAAGACCTACACCAAGCCCGCCAAGCAGGCCTACAAGCGTCTGTACACCGACTTTGTCACCAAGAACAAGGACGGAACTATCAACTGGGAGGGTACCGTCGATGTTGGATCCCTGAACAGTGATGCGTCTTTCGAGGTAAGTTGATTCTGTTTTACGTTTGATTTGATCTTTACTAACTCTTGCTGCAGTACTACACTGGTGTTGATGTTGTTCCTAATGATACCCGTGGTGTTGGACCTTACATGATGGCTGTGTATGAGTGGGAGCTTCGCAACAAATAAGCGTGTTCTATGAGTTGATGGGTTTACGCACATTACTAGACTTGTATGACTAGATTTAGAGTTGATGGTTGGGTCTGATGGACTTGACCTCGATATAATTTAATTCTCCGTGCTATCAACGATAGCGCACATTTTGTTGAACCAGATTTTACTTTTCTTTACTACATTACCGTGAGCATGTTGATGAGTTGAGTGAGACGGCTGACTACCGAGATGAGAGTTTTTGATTCTTATCAAGGCTATACCATAATATGGATGTGAAGCGGCATGTTTGGCCATCGTTGTTCTCCAATTTCATTCATGAATTCATTTCAATCAATGGCTTGATTAAAGATGCCGCATTCCGGACGCAACTGTAGTGCACCGGCTCAAGACGCGACGCGAAGTAATTGTGGTTCTGACGTCAACTAGCAGCAGCGTAGGTCATTAGTCTGCACAGCTCCAAATGGCACACAATCAGCAGCTTGAATTAGCAGCGAAGTAATTAATGGCTGCTTTATTTACTCCTTTCCCTCTAGCAATTCTCGATTATCATCGATTGATAACAATCACGTCTTTTTCGGCCATTTCACATTCCAAAGACGACTGAGTTACGTCATTGAGACCCGCCTACGTCATGCCCGTCATCTTTCAGCCTCTGTATATATGAGTTCCTGAGCTTCTGATAGCTTACCAAAACAAAACAAAACAAAACAAAACAACACAGCCTTGTCACTGTTCATCATCACCACGTCAAGTAACTCTTCATAATGGCAGAAGTCGCAGCAGGAGTCATCGCTGTAGAGCAGGTTGTTTCAACTGGCCTCGAAGTTGGCGCCGCAGCCACTGTCGCTCGTCCTACACAGCCGCTCACAGCAGTTTTGAGCCAGATTGCCTCAACCCCCAAGGACGATACCTCGTATGCCCCCTTTGACTACTAGCAAAGTTACTTGGGCACCACTGACGGATGTAACAGACTCTCTCTAGCACGCTCTCATCATACAGTCACAGTCATTGGTAACAAGGCCTACATCTTCGGCGGCAAGAAAGACGACGGTAAACTCTGCAACAACGACGTCCACGCTGTCGCTATAGGCGACCAACAAGGTGAAGGCGAGTACGCTTGCTACCCAGCCGTTGGCGACGACGGCCACATCCCATCTCCCCGAGTGAACCACGCAGCCTGTCTGCGCCGCGATACTCTTGTCATCTTTGGCGGACAGAACAGTGAGGGACAAGCGGCTGATGATGAATTCACGCTGTGGGAATGGGAGCCCAAGTCTGCTAGATGGGCGGCGATAACCGCAGCTGGAAAGGCACCGCAGTCTCGACATGGTCATCAAATCTTCTACGATGCGAAGAAGGATAGCCTTGTTCTTCATGGTGGTTACGAGAATGATCAGCGCACCACGGGGACGTGGCTGTTTGATTTCACAACGCGTCTGTGGCATGAACTCCCCGATGCACCGGCCGCACCTTTGGCTGCGCAGTTTGTGGAGGGTACCTTGTACTCCATCAGTGCAGAGTCGGATGTCCACGGCTCAGTCCACTACATCAAGACTGGCACAATCCAAGATGAATCTGTCGATAAACTCCCCGAGTGGACCACCGTCGACTTCCCCTCCAACCCGCTCGTCCCCGGCCCTCGACCACGCGTAGGCAGCGCTCTCATTCCCGTTACAACCGGCCTCGGCCGACGTTACCTCCTCTACCTCCTCGGCAGCCGCCGAGACGTCGAGATCGCATCCGCCGACAAATCATACACCGAAGACCACCCGTTCTACTCCGATATGTGGACGCTGCAGCTACCCTCCGACGACTACAGCGCCACGCGCGTCAAAGATGCTATTCGCGATACCATCCCGGGTATCCAGTCGGGCGCTTTCAGCTGGCATGAGCTTGAGATTGCGCCGGCGGAGATGACGCAGGAGGCTGGGAAGGTACACCCCGGGCCGCGTGGGTTCTTTGGTGCTGATACCTGTCTCGGTGGGAAGGGTGTTGTGATGTGGGGTGGTGTTAATGCCAAAGGGGAGACGGAGGCTGATGGTTGGCTTCTGAAGATATCTTGATGAATCGGGATTCGAGATTAAGGGTTCACGAGATAGAGAAATTACTGTATGATTAAGCAAGGGAAAGGCTGAGAATGAGGGATAAGCTTCTAATAGTTAGCCTCAAATTTGTGATCGAATATCCATTATCTTAACTGGACATGAATGACCGTATCATGGTGTCAGTTCTGCTCATCATGCCGCCCATTAATGACGTATACGCCTTAGTCAGCACAAATTTGCTTCATATAGCTAGACGGTGGCAAGACTCTATTCCTTCCACCCCAACTCTAGACCTCTAGGCTCTATCCACTCAAACTATCACTACAATGAAGCGCGCACTCATCACATCAACTTTTCGAGTCCCGTGTATTAGGACACTTCAAACAGCCGCAGGCGTCGCAGGAGCCGCGTCAAAACCTCAATCCTCTACTCAATCTACTCAAAACAAGAAAGAATCAGCCAAGGATTCATCAACACCTAAGAAGAAAACCAGCGCAGAACTAGACCAGGAGTTGAGGGAAAAGTTGGAGGGCATGTCGGGAGAGGGTGGAGGTGCGGGAGTTGAGTACGAGAATGGGAGGGCTGAGGGGCTGAAGAGGGGTGTTAAGTCGAATATGTTTCGTGTGATATGATGAGACTTGAGAGGAGGTTTTCTTTACTGGGGAGATTACGGGGATTGATTTGCAGATGTGGCAAGGAGATGGGAATTGGTACATTATGGTGGGAAATTGCTCGTTGGAAGGGAAAGGAAGGATATGTCTTTTAGGTACCGATATTATACGGACCAGTTATGAGTTGAGAATGGACCGACCAACCGGAATCGATGCTGTAAGCAACCCAACTAAGCGTTTATTTCATTCATTCTGTTTGATGATCGTCATCCGTGGGAAAGATTTCGAGTATGTAAAGAACACCAAAATTCGAAACTGTTCATCGCCAAAAGTGTCTTGATGCCGAAATTTTTCACGCGTGTAAAATATCAGGTCTATATGTCGTAGTTGGGAGTGTATTGCCATATACAAAGTGTAGCAAATAACTCTAGCGTTATTGTTGTCGTTCTTTACTACAGTTGGAGGGGGTTTGAATCCAAGATTTTCAATGTCGATTTGACACTTGAATATGCGGCATGTATATGATGCCGCACGTAACTCACGAGCCCTTACAAGCAGCCATTGAAGCTACTTACTGTACTCTATAGTGAAACCACATGTACCCTGCTTGGAGTAATAAATACCGGGTTCCTAATAGTGTCCAATTTGTTCTTCTAGTTAAGCATAAAAAGCTAACTAGGTTCAGTCAATACTCTCATACTTTATCCCCCTGTAGAACAAAAGGTCTTGGCACTAAGCCGTTTTCCGGACCAAATATCACTTGAATCCTTCGGCGAGAGCAGGTGGTAAGGCACAGGCGCCGCTAAGACTATTTGCCCGGCTTCAATTCGTCGGATCTAAACCGCCTAACGTTTCTAATTTCCAGATCCATTTTACCACCCAATCATTATCCTCAGGCAAGTGAACATCAGGGGTTATTCACCTGGCTAGGTACAAGCGTTTGGGTACTTAAATCTGCATTATGCGCTCTCTTGGCTGGTTGATGTGTATCGTATTTTGTTATCAAGTTATTCATCATGACTCGTCTATCCAACGCTCTTGTATTTCTCAGTATTGCGGGTAGCTTTGTTGCTGGCCAGCAATATGATCAGGAGAAACAGAATAAAGATGCGACATGTAATGTGAGTTTGAGACTGTTCAACGCCGCGTATTTAACTAACAGATAGTTCTAGAACGATTGCTTCTTTGAGTACTTCACCAATAAATGTAACTCGGATAACCCAGCTTGCGTTTGCACACTCAAGGACATGCGGGAGAAGTTCTTCTGCTGTATAGCAAAGAATTGCGCCGACAACGTCCTACCTGGTAAGTCTCCCCATCAATCAACCCAAGATGAGGCTAATCCTCTATTCAGAGCAAATCGAGAGATCTTCGGATAACTGCGACGCTTACAACATCCCTTTCACTTTTGATCCCGAGGCTGTCTGTGGCATCAAACTACCCGTGTCGTCAGATACCATGTCTGGTGCCAAGGCCACGACTTCTGAAGCTTCTACGGCTACAATTTCGAAGTCTCACTCCGTGTCGACCACGGCCACGGATGCGGGTTCGACTACTGAGACTTCGGCGGCTTCGCAGACTACACCTGCGACGGCGGAGACGACGAGCGCGGAAAATGGTGCGCCGAGAGTGAAGGCTGTCTGGGGCGGGATGGTTCTTCCTGTCCTTTTCGGTATATTCGCTTGATACTATCAGGTTATCTTCGGATGAGTTTGCACCATAATACATACTTTAAAGAATAATAGTGGCTAATAGTATATAACACAACTTGGTGCTCTTCTATCGTACGTGGATTTGCAGCATTCACTTCGACGGTCTTCTGGTCAGGCTTAGTCGATAAAAACAGAAAACGTAAACCTTCGCTTCCGAATATTTAAGCTATCTAGCTGCTTGAGCAGCTCGGAAACAAAAGCAAAAGAAGAGGTCTAAACTAGCGCGTGTCATCTCATCAACATAAAGAAGTAATCATCCCAACTCTACCTTACTCAAGACCTCGCAGAGCCACCCACTCACTCTCGAGCATTCCCAAATCCACCATGTCATACCACTTCCGATCATGCCAAATCGCCTCTCTACTCCGTCCCTCTTCTACAAAACCCAGCTTCTTATACAAATGCTGCGCACGCTCGTTAAACCCAAACGTCTGAATCCCAACACGATGAAAGCCCCCATGACGAAAAGCCCAATCGAGCATCCAATTGATGCTCTCCCCGCCGTAGCCTTTATTCTGGTACGCTTCCGCGAGCATGATACCTATCCCCGCATTGCGGTGATGCTCCTTTCTGCCACCGCGGCCAAGAATGATGAAGCCGATGGGGATGGGATCTGATTTCTCGCTGTCGTATTTTTTGGCTTCGTCAGGCGATAGACAGATCACACACGACAAGACAGAGTCTTTCATAAATTTGAGGAGATCTTCCGCACTTTTCTTGTCGCGTGGTTTGAGGAGTTGGGGATCTGCTAGGGCGGAACCGACGGGGTCGTTGTCGAAGTGTTTAGAGAGGAATGCTTTGTCTTCGTCGTTATTCTCCGGGGCGCGGTAGATGAGACGCTTTGAGCGGTAGGCGTTGGTGATTCTTTGTACGTCCATGATGGGGATATCTAATTGTAGACTTTACTGATTGAAGAGGGTGAACAGCGAAATTGAAAGTCGGGAGGATCTATATATGCGTCGCTTATGCTATAACCGCTGAGAAAGGCAGTGACTCACTTGGTTATCTTTAACGATGCCACTGAAGATCACTCGGGTATACGGCAACATAGTGCTTGCTGACTTTGACCTGCCTCTTTTGAAGATTGTGGATGAGTCATCCCCCGCATTCGAGATAGTGGGATGAATCTATGGGTTGCGAAGTTGAGCTTGCAGTCCAAGAATAAGTTCAAGCATCAAACGAATTGAGGATTGAGAGGCCTTCCAAATGGAGATAACTGTAGATAAGGCTAGAAGGGAAAGAACTTAAATGTTTTATAACCTGACTTTTCTCTGTGATCGGGATACATCCAGCTTCATAGAGTGAGACGTGTGGAGATATACCGAAACTTGATTCTCGCAATAATGCAGCGCAATTCCTGAAGTATTCTTATCCGTGCTAAAGGTCTTAGTAAGATCCAGCTGGCTCGTTGTCTTATTGATTATCGTATTATATCGTCGTCAATTGGATGTAAGATATCTGACGTCAGCCTACGAATCGCTGCGATAACCCTGATCCTCCAGATTACGCCCACCTTTCCCAACTCATCGAAACCCGTCAGAGTTGCTCGACCTGAAGAATGACAAAATATGCATACACCGCAGCTCCAATCCTCTGAGGCTCCAGCTGGTTACTAACAAGCTTTGCTTGTCTCGCCCGAGTAAGCGAAGTCACTTTGTCTTCATAACCCTTCGACTTCCACACTGACTCTCGAATCGTCGCGACGATGAAACCGCCGGGTTTCGTAACTCTGACAAATTCATTGAAAGCTTCGGGGCCAACATGCTCTTCAGTCATGGTCCCAACGCAGATAACAGCATCGTAAAACCGCGAGGGAATGTCGAGAGTCTCAGCGAGATTTCCTACATTCAAAGAGTTGTAGACACCTGTGCGCTCGGCGACTTCAAGCATCCCAGGACTGATATCTATGCCATCGACGTGCCTTACACCGAGTTTCACGAGAGCTTCGCCTACAAGCCCCGTGCCGCATCCAGCGTCGAGGACTTTTGCGTCGGGGATTTTCGCGGAGCCGAGGTGATTGAGTAATCTTTCGGCGGCGAGTTGCGGCGCGACGTATTCCTCTTTTCCGACGTCTTGGTTGTAGGTCCTTGCCCACTCATCGTATGTCATGAGTGTTTCTGAGAGGCTGGTGGATTTTAGGGAACGTTTTAACTGGGACATGTTGTGAGTTGGGTGAGATTGATGTGATATGTGCAGTTGAAGAATAGATACAGTCAATTCAAAATTGTTTGTGGAATCGCAAATGTCTTATTTGAGCGCTCAAGGGATGACCTGAGTGATAATGTAGTCGGTCGATAAAACGTGACGTAGTGGGTAATATTACGATGAATGACGTTGGATAAGCCAAGACGTGTGTACACAAACTTCCTGAAAGGTTTGCTGACACCAGGCATGAAGTCGTCCACTCGTCTCTGATCACATACTCGTCCTACATTTTGACACAGTATTGACTGCTATATCTCGCATAATCCTATTTTCTCATCGCATCAAACGTGATTATTTAATTAGTATTCTTTAACTATGCCTCATCTAGCTTTAACAAAACAACCCACCATTAACTCTGTATACGGACAAAATCCGGCGCCAAAAGCCCCGATTTGTATAAACCCGCCCTTGTCGAGTGCTTGGCCAACTCTGCAACATACCCCGGAACTCCACCCGGTATTTCCTTCCTGTACCAAGATGTCGGATCCTCCAACGCAAGCGTCGCCTCGTGTAGTTCCACTATCTCCCGACTGTCCCATATTCCCTCGCGTCTGTTCAGCGTACGTAAAAGGTCCAACGCGCGGTGGCGGAGAATAGGATCTGAGCAGGTCCATACAACGAGGGAGAGACTGGAGATTAGGTCGCCGTCAAGAGAGAAGCTGTTTTGGCCGGGGATGAGGACCGTTTGGGCGAAGATTTCGGCGGCGTCGAGGAAGTGTTCTACGGCTGTGGAATCGGGTTCGGCATATTCTTCCTTTCCCCATGACATGCACATTCGCCAGAATTTCTGCTGCAGCGTGAGGTAGATGAGTTGGGGGGAGTGTAGGTCTTGGTAATCCCAGGTGGCGATGTGTCTTTTCGTTAACTCAAACCGTGAGTCCCACTCTTCGAACTTTACGTCTAAATCATTCCACAGGCCGTCGAAAAATTCTTTCTCCCATGGTTCCATACACTCGCGGGAACACGGGCTCCCGTGAGTCGTTTCGTTCGGACAGGGTTCTTGATCCATGATGTCGACTGCCTTGACATCCAATTTTCGCAAGGCACCTGCAGCTTCGTCGAGATCCCGAAATGGCTGGTCTGAGATATCTGTGCCGTAGAGGGCATCAATGCTGCCTGATCGGATATCAGGGATGATGGTATCTTCCATGAACATCGATGCTTCAACTCCAAGGTTAGAAAACATTTCTGTGAGCTTCATCACGCTCTTCTCTTCTCTCGCAGCATCGATCAAGGCAGGTGAGGAGAGTAATCGAACTCCAGCTCGAATATGTCGAATGGACTCGGCATATCGACCATTGATACCCTCGAATGCAACAAATAATAAGCAGCACACCAAAGTACACTGGATATCAAAAGCTGAATCGAGACACATGTGGGGTATGATACGCGAAATGGCTTTGTTATACTGCTGCATCGACAAGCTTTTCAGCTGCTGTAATGGAGAGCATGTCTGTTGCCCAGCCATGAAAAAGCGATGGGCCGCACCCACAGCAATGATAGCATGCTTGATAGGCTCACACGTGTGAGCGAGTGGTAGGACATACGTTAGGTAGAAATTTGACGATCCGGGGGCGCAGGTGAGTTGTGTTGAGGTCCAGTGGTGGAAGTGGTGGAAATAGCAGCTTTCGATGGAAGTGTCGGCCACGCGAGGGTTGAGTGAGAGGATCGAATGGAAGTTGACTGGCATTGGCATAGCGCGTTGTTGGAGCTGCTTCTTGTCGGGGGTAGCATAACCGTCGCACTTGACGCGACCATCGCGACAGCGGCGACAGGTGGGTTTCTCTTCGTCACATTTCAGATGTCTCACTCTATCAGTTGGAAGGATTGGTTAGAAACATAGCACAAATATAAACGTAAGATCGTCGATGCTAAACTCACTTGCTATATCAAATTTCGCATATTAGCTACGTTCTATCCAGTAGTCAGGGGTCCATCATGTTCAAGAGGGACATACCAGGTTAAGCAGCCAGTGCGGACCTTGGGCCGGGACGCTCGCTGCCATTTGGCCTTCTTGGGCAGGATCACAAGCTGGTTGGAAGACTTCATATCAGGAACTTGGCGGGCGTTGGCAAGCAGGAAGCATAAACGTGAGTACGAGCTAGAATGCAAAATAGTGGTCATGAGAAGATTCAAAAACACGATTCGGTTGGACGAACCTTTTTCTCAATACGAGAAATCATCAACGATTCTTTTGGGTGGACCCTCTTCAAGGGGCTTAGACTTCGCGCTAAGAGGTGCTTAATCCCTGCTTTTACGGTGTAGCCAATGGGCATCTTTGGCCGAGAGCTGAAACGTGGGACAGGTAATGTCAAACTAACGCTGCTGGGCAAGAGAGTTCTAGAACGTTGGATTCAGTCATACCGCGAAGACTGAGTTTGGAACACTGCCCCTGGGGGATACGTAATCCAGTATTAAACACCATCCTTTTGCGTGTAGGGCTGTCCTGTGGGACGGATGTACGGCAAGAATGGGCTGTGGTGGGAGGCTTGGCTTTGAAGAGAGCTCCAATGATGACTGACGATGAGGTAGATGGCGTATAATTCCCGTGATTCTCACATGAATCTCAATGGAACGCTGACCGGTTGGAAATCTGATAAGACCTCGGCACTTGTGATAATAAGCTACCAGGCTTGGCAACAGCGATTTGAGACGAATAATGGCCTGAATGTTTCGGATCTCGGCATGGGGGGCTGTGTCAGCCCTGCAGAAAAACGTTTACTGCTCCCTATGGTATCAGAAGATTCTAGAAAATCAGTATTGTTTTGGAATTAAGAGCTGGTACGTCTGACATGAGGTAGCATCCCTTGGTAAGTGTTGCGGTAGTTAAGACGATCAATAGCCTCACTAGCAGGGGCTTGGTTACATTGCTGTCAGGGGACGCTTCAAAAGCGGAGACTTTTGTGAAGCGACCGTGGAGGCTAGGGCGAATTAGGCTGCTGTTGGCGCTCATTACAGGGAGTCTAGTAGGAGGCCATGCACTAGTCTATCTAGTGTTATCTCCCGTCAGACTCAGTCAGGCGAATATTATGCGACGGGAATGAGCGGATGTTAAAGAGTTATGAGCTGTACATGCACTCTACGTCTCCCATTTCAAACAAGAGGGTCAATCTGGCTCAGTGATTACTATGGGTCAAAAACTTCAGTTCTGCCAACTGAGCCAACTACGGCACCACTGACTATAACTAGAAGTTCTAATAGAGGGTGGATATGAACAACTCTACTTTGGTTCCTAGGTTGGGCAGATATAAGCTATAGAGCTCTCATAATGAAAAGAGGATAAATCAGATTCAGATGACTTAGTTATTGGAGAGTTTACAGATCAACTAAAACCGCGGAGCTCCCAACCAATAGATTTAGGGTTTTCATCCCTAATACTCTGATAACCTCATGATCTTACTAGTGATGACCATGGCTAGTTTTCTAAGCTTAGTTATAGTGCTACCCAGTAAGTGCCATCCCTGATAAGACTGCGGTAAGGGCTTTGGGCGGCATAATCCCACATCGTTTCCCCTGGCCGCCAATAAACGTTGGTCGAGACGTTGGGTGTTTAGGGCTGAGTCATCTTCACTGCGGATGACAATCCGGAGTGGTATATAAATGAGTCTGCTACAGGTCACATATTCTAAGTTGAAATTACCACTAGATAGAGCCTGTACACGCTTGTCAGGGCCTTTTGCATGTAGGAAACCATCATCTGATTGGTATTGTCACAAAGCCTTATATTTCACAGTGCATATTATATCAGATAAGAAAAAAATAGAATCTCAGAGACTCTGGTTCCTAATCTGGGCCCTGGAGTTCTGATCAGTATACTGTGATCCGGAACTTTAGAGAGAACTGTCTTACGGAACACACTTTTTAAGAAATGGCAGATGTGAAAGAGGATATAAGACGGCTCCATCCACCATCAGCTGTATGTAAACTTTTATATATCATCGATATTGTTGTAAGTCATTCCGCTACACAGCAGGGCCTGTGTAGTCTCCCCGTAGACTGCGTGGTCAAGATCTACATCGCGGAACGACCGGTCAAACAGAGCGGAAATAACCCATCCCCGCACCATGTGATAGCCGAGGTGGTCACATCGCGCCCTTTGTTCTACCTCAAGACAAGCCGAAAGTTGTCTTCAACGAATGAATTGATACTATCCCGTCCTGTATGTATCTTTCCTCATTGTTACCATTGGTAGTTCAACAGGAATACCTATGCATAGGCTAAGACGGGTAGAGACTCCGTGCTTGCCGATGGCGAATATTTAAGTGATGCGCGGGGATAGTGCCTTCGCTTATGAATCTTTGATGAAACATATTCATGCCATCGCTTCTTTAATTATATACCATGACTGACACAGAACCGCAAGCCGTGCAAGCCACACAAACTCCAGATGGCATCACAACCATTACCATCTCTCGCCCGCATCGCAAGAACGCCGTAGACGGCGCAACTGCCAAGAAACTCGCCGAAGCCTTTCTAGCATTCGAAAACGACCACACTCAAAAGGTCTGCATTCTGTATGGTGCCCACGGTACCTTTTGCGCTGGTTTCGATCTCCACGAGGTCGCCAAGTACAACGCAGGCCAAGAAGCAGAGCAGTATCAAGGCCCGGCTATCGACCCTAGCCACGATGCCATTGATCGCACTAAAGGTCCCATGGGCCCTTCGAGGATGCAGGTCAAAAAGCCTGTCATAAGTGCAGTGTCTGGCTATGCGGTTGCTGGAGGCTTGGAGCTTTCACTCATAGGTGACATCCGCATCGCCGAGGAAAACGCCATATTTGGGGTATTCTGCCGCAGATTTGGCGTTCCCCTCATCGATGGCGGGACTGTTCGGCTACAAGCCATCATTGGCCTCGGTCGAGCTCTTGACATGATCCTCACTGGTCGAGCAGTCACAGCACAAGAGGCATTGCAGTTTGGACTGGCAAACCGTGTTGTTCCGGAAGGACAGGCTTTGGCTGAGGCGACGAAGATTGCGAAGCAGCTTCTGACCTTTCCGCAGGAGTGTATGAATGTGGACAGGGCGAGTTGCTACTACGCTGCGTACAATGCGACATCTTTTGAGGATGCGTTGAGGAATGAGTATGAGAATGGTGTTAAGGTGGTTACTACTGAGAGCGTGAGAGGTGCTGGGGAGTTTAGTCGGGGAGCGGGAAGACATGGAGTTTTTGAAGCAGCAAAGTTTTAGGAATTTGTCAAAATGTCCGCATCGAATATCTAACATGACTAAACACTGCTATCGGCTATATCAAAGCATACATTTAGGTCCAGACAACTTTAGAGGTACTACCCCATCTCATGCATCGTTCCACGATGGCGATCCGTCTTCCCACCGTCAAGCTCAGCGCTCCACGCAGTCCCTGGACTCGGCGCCTCGTGAAGAGTAGGCGAAGTCGTAGGCGCAAGTCCGGGACTTGGGATATTCGCTTGAACCGGCACAGTATAGAACTGCGGTCCGTTGTAGCCCGTATAGGCCCCGGCCTGGTTAGGAGACCACTGGGTCTTTTCCACTAGTCCTGAGGTTCCAGGCTGGGGTGCTGAGCCAGTGTTCAACTCGGGTTGAGCTGCAGCGTTATTCTTCCGGCAACGCAGAATCGTAAGCGTAAAGGCTCCAAGGAGAATAAGACCTGTGACGGCAAGACCACCCACTACTCCGCCAACGATAGCGCCGATGTTAGGATCATGCCTAGGGCTAGATATTGCAGAGCTTGATGATGCGGAGTTTGACACTTCTATTGCAGAATGCGTCGTCGTTGTTGAATCTTGTGTCGTGATTGTTTCCAAATTCGATGCCCATTGTGTCTTCTGAACGCCATCGACAAAAACCACAGTGTTGAAATCTCGAGGTTTGGTATACTCTGTACTATCGAAGCTTTCGTTTGGTGCTTCAGAGTTGCACCCGTAAGAGAGAATCCCGTTGCCGAGCTGGAGTTCAATGCAATTGGGTTGAGTTGCTGCCCAGCTATGGAAATGACCAAGAGTCAGAGTACAGCAAATGCAGGAGAGGGTACTGTAAGTCTTTTACTCACCAACCGGCATTGCGAGTGTTCGCACGACAATCATTATTGCAGATGGCCGGGTCGTAGTAGGCAGTGCTGTCATAGCAAGTAGTTACGAGGCGTGACCAGCCACACCAGAAACGGTTGATCTCGCCGGTCTCCCATGTGCAAGGCCTTCCCTGGGGACAGACCCATACGGGATTCCCGTCGCCGTTGAAGCCGCATGTTGCATCTGGGGCGACAGTCACAGTGAGTGTGCCAGAGGTTATATCGCCGGCGTCGCGTTGTGCCAGTCGGCGTGGTATCGGTACTGGTAAAGCAGTGGCTATGGGGATGTGCAGTGTTTGTGCCGCTTCTTTTGCGTCTTTGAGGAGAGCCATGGGTGCTGGTGTTGTGGTAGTAACAGCCTTGTGCTTGATATCTGACGGTAGGTAAAATATAAGGGCGAAAGAGCGAGAAAAAAAAAGTAGAATATCTCTTCGATTTAATATCACTCGTCTGATAACTTCAGCTCAGGCGCAGCTTTGGCGCCTTTACATGGCTTGCATAAGCTTGAAGCTATATCCGTCGTCTGTGCGGTAGGATATCGATAGTTGGCGTCTACTGGCTAGTAGTCTTTCGGCTACCCTCTAAGCCTCAACTCACCAGTTAGACTCTAGCGCACTTTCAATCATCACATTTCTGGCAGTAAACAGCAAGGCAAGTTTCAATCGATCCCGCATGGACCTACGTTGTCACGCCCAAACTCTCGCCTGCGGGGTTGCGGCTGCGGTTGAACATGCAGCCATAATGTGAAATGGCTTGTGTGGCGTCAATTTATCGTTTTTGCGGAACGGTCATCTCTCTATTTCCATTGGACACCTGATGAAGATCGCCTCCATGTCGCATGATATGATAGGGCATTATTGTAGTGGTTGTCCAGCTGGATGTCACAATTCTAGACAAGGTTGAATTTGAGGCTGAGTTAGACTCCGCACAAGAGTCTTGTTAACAGGCTATAATTGGCTCTACCGACCTTTTATCCTCGTGGAGGCGGAATTTGGACGTCCTATCTACCTGTATCGAAAGTACTGAAGCTTTAACCACGGTACATCGCCGCCAGCCCCGCGCGATGAAACATATATAGAATGCCTAGGCCCGTCTCAACGCGGTCGAGACCTCGGTTCAGTATTGTAGTTGGTGTGAACGACTCACGGCGTACAGTGGTCCACATGAATTATGGATGCATGCCGAGCTGGTAATTTTCTAGAAACGGCCTGTACAGTTGATAGATTTGGATGGCAAGTCCTTTAAAAGGTTAGTTCAGGACTGGTGGCTGGGGAACCTCCCTGTTAAGTTAATGCTGTCTTTCTCACCAGAAACCACTGTCATGTATTTTGATACAGTATAACTTTAAATTAGCAAGGCATCTAGGCACACTTATTTGCAGTATATAATACTATCAAAAGTATCAAATCAATCAAGGGATCCCTGCTTATACCTAAGCCTCTGAAGTATACCTTTCTCCCTTTCTAACTCCCATATCACAAACTCTTACATAAAAACAAGAAAGATTGTTGTCGCAAAAGCCAGCATCGCCAATCCAATAACTTTGTAGGGATATGATTAAGGATAAGAAGTTGTTCGTCCAACACCTTCAAAGATCCATTCAAGAAGCTCCCCCGCCGAAGCTCGATCCTGAGGATCCGACGCCGCCATCGTCTCAAACGTCGAACCATACTCTTTCGCAATAGCCTGAGCTTCCATCTCTATCTCTCGATGGATCGTATTCGTAGGAAACGAATAAGGAAGAAGCTGGCGGAATCTTCCTGGCGCGGCAGTAGTTCCCATGTTGAACGTCCAGATGAGCGTGGCCCAGAGCGACCAGACGTCGATTTTCGGTGTGTGAGGCTGACCTGTTGCTGTGGTCAAGAGCGACACTTCTGGTGCCATGAAAGGAAGGGTTCCAGCTACTATCGGATCATCGGATGATAGAGTGGCGATGTCGAAGTCGGCAAGACGGTAGTGCAACTCGGCCTCACCATCGCAGAAGCGCCAGAGGATGTTGTCTGGCTTGACATCTCGGTGGATGATGTCCTTGGACGCGAGATAGTCCAAAGCCTGCAGCATCTGGTGCAAAAGGGGCCGAAGATGGGGATCTGTCCATCGACAATCATACGACTCCTCACGGGCAAGCTGGGTAAGAGTGCCCCCTTGAAGTTCCATGACGAGCTTGTATTCATTTTCTAGGATCTCCACCTGAAGAAATTCAATGATATGTGGCTACAAGAGTTAGCGAGTGTTCAAAAAAAGACTGATATATGCAGCTTACATGATTGAAGTCTGTGAAAATTTCCTCGGCCTCATTCCGCAGGGCCACGATGTCTTCGAAACGGGATTGGACTTTGACGGTCTTGATAGCAACGTACTGGCCGGAGTACACATCGACGGCTTTGGCAACGACCTTTTCCAGCCTGGGGAAAATGAGTTCGCGGTTGAGGAAGCGATCCTCAGGAAGACCGTAGTACTTGCGTCGGGCCAGCGGTAGATTCGCAACAGTCTCGTTTTGGCCAATCAATCCAACACCTGAGATGGTCATCGCTGTAATCCATTCGAACGTGTCAAGAGGTGGGAAGACGTGCCATTGGATTCCCCATTGGTACCAAGAGGCGTCTCTTCCGCCGAAGCTGAACGTGGTGTTAATAGTTGGGTCAATAATAGCAACACGAGAACGAAGTTCTTCTCGGAACGGCCGAGCCTTTGACCCGTCGAATAGAGACCCTGTGCCTTGACACTCAAAGAATTGACAATTTTTGGCAAGAGAGTTATCCACCAACATGATCTCACCGGTGTGTTCGTGGATTTGAAAGCTGCATTGGAAGTTGGCGATGTTAGGACGGGGAATATTGATATGTCCTGCTCGGCCCATGGTACAAGGGAAGAGTCCAGTTGAGAGGTTAGGGTCAAAGACAATATCGATCTTATCACGGGCTGGATTGTGCTTGAATAAGTCGTCGTTTGCTGGGTGTCTGAGGATTCTGGCTGCTGCCTCATTCAGAGGGACTAGGGAGAAAATAACGGTGGGACTTATTCCCGAGTCTGATAGAGGCATGCTGGAAAACACGAAGGACAGAGTTGTGGGTGTTTGTGTAGGAGGGCTTCGTAGCTTGAAAGGGAGATATGTTGTTTGTGATGAGATTTGACGGGCAACTGATTCTTATTAATACCTATACAGGACCAACGTTAAACTATTCATTAAGAGTAACAGACTAACGTTTATTAAAGACATTGTCTGTTGACGATTTCCGTACAAAGGGACTAAAATGCGCTTCATTCACAAGTCCATCTCACCGTTCTCACCGTTGTAAATATGAGTGAAATCGTTATGAACAACGATAATAAATCGAGCTCTTTCTTATCATGATAAAGAGACCAGAAATTTCAGGAAACGGTTCTTTGAGCAAATACTATGATAGGTCATTCACCTTGTTACACCAGAGAAACAAGTGAAGTCTAATTAGCTTGAAACACACAGGAATCCACCTGGGAGCTTTTCAATTGTATCATGAAAGGTCATTCCATAAAGACATCTGGAGAAGAATGAGGTACAATCTGGCCAGTTCTTTCCATCAAACAGCGTCATGAAAAGGAGGTAGCATGTGAACTCATCATTTGAACGTATCTGAAACTCAAGTTTTACAGCTAATGAGCGAAAGATGGGTGCGCGTGGTACTGAGTATTGCAAAGCTTGGTTGTTTAAAAGAATATGAAAGTAATTTCCTAGTTCTAGTATTCCACCTCATCTCCACTCATCTCTTAGGCTGATGTGGGAGGTTGTCAATACTAATTAAATAAGAACATGTTATTCATATTCTTACCAACCAGCACAGTCTGAACATTGACCTGGTTGTATAAACTGATGAGTTTGCCATGGCTGATTTGAGCGTTTTGTATAGCATTGTAAGTTGCTCTGTCCACAGGGACGAGACAAAAGACGGTGTAGCGCCTGGGGCCGAGAAATACGGAGGCAGTGGTGAGATATTGACCTAATTGAGCTCAGATGCAGGATCCCAAGCCAGAGGGGTGTTGAAATCAAAGGGCTTCGACCAATCCGGTAGTTGATGGTTTAGCACAAAGAAAAATAAGTTAAGAAAGTGAGGATAACCGAGTGAGGATACGACTCATCAGATCTTTGCAACACTGGTGTCCAAGTGACAGAGAGGTTCGTGAAAGATAATATGTCTCGCTCTTATAATATGGCTGTCGAGATGGAGAAATATCGAATATTCAACTGTTAGATACTAGAGTATTTGAGCAGGCAGGGAATTGCGATGCGTTCTCATTTGTTAGATTCCAACAAGAGATTGGCTTTCAGTTCTTACCAAGTTCCATCTCAAGGTGAATAGCTGATCAAATGGCCGACAATACTCACACAAACAAAGAACTACTATGGCTCAAGAATAAACAAGTTGGCAAAGAGTATACAACAATAAGAAACAAAGACAGTTTCAAAACATATCACGGCAATTAAAAGGGCCAAAGTATAGAGTGAACGAATTTATATTGGTATCGTCTAAGCAGGGTAATGCTCAATCATTAAACTAGGGTGGTATCTTAACTAAAGCGATAGCAGTTCTTGCATTGCGGAGGCAGTCACATCTTCTCAATGTCCCGAGGGGCATTAGCGGGCTCCTCGTGCTCGTGGGCAACCTTGTTCTCAACAGAGTTGGGCTGATAAGTACCCTTGTACTCGGAGGCCTTGAGCATGTTCCACTTGTCTTCCTCGGAGTCGAGGTGCTTGAAGTTGAACCAGAAGGCGACACCACCGACAAAGGCAATGACAGCGACGACGACGTAGTTCCAGACGAGGAGAGGGTCGTCGGAGAGAGGGGTGAAGGCCTGGCCAATGGCGGAGGCAAAGGCGGACATGAAGAGGTTGACACTCATGACGAGAGACTTCATGTTATCGGGAGCCTTGGAGTAGGCATACTCGTAAGAGGTGACGTTGGTGAAGATCTCACCGAGACCGATGAAGATGTAGGGGAGACACTGGGCCCAGACGTTGATGTCGGCGGGGGCGCACTTGTCACCGTTCTCGTCCTTGCCGTTGGCGTACTTGCCACAGGGGCTCTTCATGTAGATGTAGTGTTGCATGACAGCGGAAGCAACCATGGCAAGAGCAGAGATCAAGAAACCGACTGTCATACGCTTGATGGGAGTGAAGGCAATGCCCATCTTGCGGAGACCGGGGTAGACAACGTGATCGATGATGGGAACCATGATGACGATAGAGATGGGGTTCAGGTTCTGGATGATATCGTTGGGGACACCGTTGAGGACCATGGTGGAGGCCTGGGTGGTCAGGTTACCGGTCATTTGGTTGTAGGCCAGGTGGAAGACGGGGAGGTAGAGGAAGACCTTGCAGGCCATGAGACCACGGCGGACTTCGTCAACCCAGGCGTCATCGTAGGTCATCCAAGCAGGGCGCTGGTCAACGGGGATCTGAGAAGGCTTGGCGTGGTCCCAGTTGAAGCTGAAGAAAGAGCTGCGCTTGCGGACGTAGAAGAACATGCGCAAGAACTTGGACAGGACGGATCCGGTAGCAGGCTTGAGCTTGTAGTTCTTCTTGTTGATGGCCAGGATGATGGGGGCGATCAGGAAGAAGATGGTGGGGATGAAGAAAGCGAGCCAGAAAGAGTGGTACTTCTCAACGTAAACCATGGCAATCTGACCGCAGACGGATCCGATGTTGATAGCTAGGTAGAAGTAGAGGAAGACTCGGGTGTTGGTGACGGCGGGGTCGACAATGACTCGCTCGCCATTGCGCACCTCAACTCGCATCCTGGTGTCCTCATTTTGATCAGCCAGAAGGGGAGATACGTTGGCCTTGAAGAAACCAGTTCCGACACAGAGGACAATGAGACCGACGATGAAGGCACCAAAAGAAGGATCCTTGCGGACGATGACAGAGGGGGATGAAGCAGCAACCAGGATAACGTGAGCACAGGTAGAGATGGCGATAGCGATGTGGAGAGTAACGAAACGACCGAGCTTGGCATCAGCAATATAGGCACTGAAACTGTTAGTGAGGTTCTCAAGGTGAATGGTTAGAGGTAACATACCCAACGAGAGGCATCAGATAAGCGAAGAACTGGTTGAACAGAGAGATACCCTGAGCAGCCTTGGGGCCCATGCCCAGAGCACCAGCCTGGCCCTCGGGATCAAGAGGAGCACCGGTGTTGGATCCAGGAGGAAGCTCCTGGGCGACGAAGTTGGTGTAGAGCACAGCAGAGCCGTAGTAGGAGAAACGCTCGCAGGCTTCCACAAAGGCAATGGTGTACATGGCCCACTTGATCTTTCCAGACACACGGCGGAGCGTGTGAAGCTCCTCCTCGGTAGGGAGCTCATCGTCAGTGTCCTCCGAGACGGAGCGGGCGACGTTGCGGGTGACGTCCATGGAGCCCTTGGCGGCGACCTGGGGGATGCCATGTGTCTCGGGGTCGACAAGCCCGGAGCGGGCGATGGCGTCGGTGTCGAGGTTACCGGCGCTCGTCATTTTGAATCAACTACAGATAGACTTGATCTGTGTGGGAAGAGGTGGGAAATGGTGGGGGATGATGGAGTTGTCGAGGATGCCCTGGGGAGAGAGAAGGTGCTACCAGAGGGGAGGAGATGGGATGGTTATATATCTGAAGATTGGATGGGTCCCCCAGACTTGCGGCTAAGTGAGTGCATCGAATATCCGATGCGACGTCTTGGCCATTGCCACTGACATTGTTTGCTCGAGGTCTTTGGATTAGGGATGTACAAGGTTGAAGATCCCATCCTGATAGCGAACCACCCCTGTCAGACCCCAGATATCCACTCGAGAACTAGAGTTATTCAGTGGGGAAAGGCCTTATCTAGACAAGCGACCAACCAGCATCTAGAACCTCTTTTGGCAAGGGCACAACAAAAGTCCCCCAGGTGCAACTGTAACACCGCGGGTTGGGTTTATTCCTCATGCGGGGGCCAAGGCCCGAGCACTAACGGAGAAGGTGAACTGATAGCTCGGTCCTTTTGCCGTCGAGTGTAGGGGGGGCCGTCCATCGTACTGCCTAACGGGGAAGGTAGACCTTTTGGGAATAAATCGGCCGAGGGCGATACGATCTGCGAAAAAGAAGACATGAGGCTCCGAGATGCTTGGCCGGATCTCTAGACTCTTTGTCTTGGGGGGCGTCTTGGGAGTGTGGTATTTCCGTGAAATGTTCAGCTGTTCAGCTATCACCATCGCTCAACCTTGTCGCTGCATGCACTTTAAATTCTTCCATGCTGTGAATATTACTACGCAGTATGGTAGGTAGTATTCATCTCTCCGTCTTGATCTTGTCTTTCACAACGCAAGAAATGGAGAAAAAGTAATGCCAGAGTATGATCGCGTGGCGCTTAGACTGCCGAGGCACCCAAACACAATAAAAACCGTTCCGGAGCTGGGCGCCCTCCGGCTCCGAGCGTCCATTGGGCCAAGCCACGCGCGGGGACCCGGCAGTGTGGCTGTCGTCCACTGCAACGTTCTTCAGCCGCTGATGTTCAATTCGCAAAGATTCACACTGGATGGAAATTTTTCGCCTGCCAGTGACATTTGGGTGTTTTTGCAATCGAGAAGATCCTTCCGCCTCTGTGAAAAGGAGCGTCGCGATGGGATGGATTGTTGTGGGTGGTGATGGAGGTGGCTTGAGCGTGTCAACCAACGGGTCTTGGCGATGACATTTCCTCTGTGGGCACTGGAGTTTGTCATTCCTCGGATGGCCGTTGAAGGTCAGCGCCTTGACCATCAGTAGTGAATTACCAATTTACCACGTCTTGCAGACTAAATTTTTCATGCCACCACCTCAACACCCGAAAATTTTTACACTTTATAATCAACGCGCATGTCAAACTCACACGACTCGTACAAAAGATAATCGCCTTTCGTCCCAACGTATGGTTGCTCCTTTTGCCTCCTTATCCTCATGTAACGGCAACCTTCCTAGAGCGGTTAAGATGGTTACAGCTTCGGTAATAGTCGCCAAACCCAGTAATTCCCGTAGGAGGCAAAGAATTAGAATGTCAATTCTGGGTGCGTGCTAACTTAGTCAACATTTGAGATAAAGTCCATTTTTGCATGGCTTTAATAATTGTTTAATCAGACTACTCCGTGGAGAATGAATTCACGCAACTACAGCGCTACGATAACGGATTATCCACTGCAATAAGCTTAACCAAACTGCGTCCGATCAATGCACTGTAACAGCGCGCACAAAAGAGTCCTGTCAAATTAATAAACAACGTCCCCATTCTCTCTCTCCCCCAGGTCCCCACCAAATTAACACTAGATCCAGCGCAACTGTGAATAAACCATCCCCAAGTTCCCCAACACTAAAAAATTGGTCGAGGATCTTGTTACCTCACAGATTCATCGCTGAGCTGCCCTTTTTGGCCTGCCTTCTCTCCAGAATAACATTAAGCTTGCAGACAAGGTTCCTTTTTTTTTTTTCACTTTTGGTCTCGTGCGTTGCGGGGAAACCAATCAATTATGTAATTTGGCGTACCTCACACGGGGATCTTGCTGCGTTCAGCAGTAATGTTTACAGCTCGAATTTGAAGTCAGGCTTCGTAAGTTCATGCTCGCGTTTAATATGCTGTGGTTTCTCGCCAAGGAACGATACGCGCGCGTGGCGTCGGAACTTTTGGAGCGCTCGAATCCTACTTACCGCTGGCTACGACTAAGCCAGCGACGAAATGAATTAAAAAGACGGCAAAGTTCGAACACACTCTAGACCATTTTTTGACCCACGGACTTTTGCTATGTGCCAAGATTGAAACCACCAACGCAACCCCACCCCGGTTCTGAAACCCCGGCCACAAGTTCCCAGATGCAGAGGACCCTTTGTCTAGCGCCCTCGGATTCGTCCCAGTTATTTCTCTCCCATTGTGGATGTTGTGTCTCTCCCCCTAATCACACTCACCAGAGGGCTTATGGTGCAATTGTGTAGAGTAATAGAAACCTCTCCCCCAGATTTCCTCCCCAGTTGTTTTTTACGTATCGCAATTGCACAAGATCCAGTTGTGATATCGCCATTTATTCCTGGTAAACTGTTGAGTAATTGACGAGAAACATGGTACAACTCGCGCGCTTGGCTACCGCAGAGCCGCAAAGCCAAGAACCGCTACGGGGGATTCCAGACATACGAGCCTAGACGGGCTGCGGGTAACGATAGGCCATTTTCTCGGCGCCGAGCAAAGCGTTATTCCCCGTTTGACATAATTCCTTCTAGCACGCAATCGGGCAGGTCGCATTACCACGCTGGTACCGGAATCCGGCAATATTACATGATCGCAATGCAGTGCTTGACGCTTGAGCAGGACTTCATATCTTGGCAGTGGTGGTTTGATAGCAAAGGCTTGTGATCATGATACTGAATAGGCAGGTCCGAAAAACCACACAGTGATTAATAAACCAGAGCGTGCCGTACGTCCAAGTAGGGTTATTATGTTGTCAGCAACTAGCACACAATTAAGCATGTGTCGTAAAAAATGGCATTCCTCTTTCGATGATCGCAGATGGTACGAATCACAGAACAGCACCTGGCTCGGGTACAATTTCAGGGGATGGCCTGTCCATGGCCAATCAGGCGAGTTAACACACCACCACCGTGCCCTGAAGGGAAAAATGATCCGTTGTAAGCCCCGTTGAATAAACAACGTCGTGCCCCCCCAAGATTAGCTAGTGGAGTCTGCAGTATCGTTCCCAACGGTCGGCCGCCTTCTAGACGAGCCATCAGCTGCATATCGAAGGGTAGCAGGCACATGCGGACTGAGCGTCAATGATAAGGGTGCTCTAGAATATCGAGATCAACGGGGAAGCTTCCTTATCATGATCCTGTGGTTGCATTGCCCAGCCCTACTACATGATCTGATTTTGTCCCATTATTCGCTGTCACTGAATACTGGCTATTCGAGCTGTTGTTTCTTGATCTGCTTTTGGAACGAGGCGACATTGAAACTTGCCACTTTGTTGTATCTTCCGCTTATCGCGGCATCGTAGGTATGGTGTCGTGATAACTCCATCGTCTGGTCTAGGCTCGGATGGAAAAGAGATCTTGGAACCATGGATTTCGATCCTACTTAGCAGTCGACCTTGGATTTCGGACGCTGCTCCAGATGATTTTGGCTTCAGCAGTCCTTTTTTCAACGGTCAAGAAGATGAGAGTTGGGGCAAAGCTTGGACAAGGCTTGGGACAAGGTCAAGACAATTCAGCTCACCTCTATGTATCAACGACAATTATCCAAATGTCCCCTCGTCACCGACGTCAGTTGTATCTTCAGACTCACTCGCTAGACTCTTGTAATTCAGCACTTCACAAATGCTGACAAGTGGGCCACCTCGGATCCGAAGGCCACAAGCTACTACACAATCACAACTTGCACCAATAACAACCCTGGCGCAGGCGATTATCTCAAAACATGCACAAGTTGTATTTACCCGGAGGATGAGGATGAAATGACTTTCGCTAAAATTATCACTGCTTTGATGCTTTTGGCTTCTATCTACGGTGGGAGCTATCGCAACACACCATGTCCGTTCATAGCATCAGATTGCCACACGAAACTCTGCATCATTAAATCGAGATTGCTGCGGCGGTATCGAAAAACAAATTCTTTTACTCAATCCGATGAAAACCTAACGGCCCTTGTCTTGTCCGTATATCTTCCTGGTCCGTCTTGCTCAACCGCATGGGTTCATGGTGAATAGCCTCGGTGTAAGATTGATTACGCCTGGGTCCTATCCTCCTCGGTACGGATCTTTTCTTTGATGCTGTGTTGAACTTGGACCCGACTCACACCACTGCAACTATTGCAGAATCATGTCGTAAGATAGAGGTCCATCTTATCAGCCTATGATAAAGCACCGCCTGCTGCATCTTGGGCTGTGTGGTTGTGGCCTAATTCAGACGCTGAAAAATGATAAACGCTTCTTCCAAGTACCCGGAACGGCCAAATCACCCTGCCTCGGTCTCTGTCTATACGTGTCTGATTTGTTCCAGAAGCTCATTTAGACGCCGCTTCATCAGAAATGTTTAGTGATTGCATAACAGAGACAGGACACGTCATAACTCACACGATCTTCTGCCACTTTTTCACCCCATCTTCTATGTAGTCGAGTAACGACACCAAGTCTCTCCAGCGCTTTCTCATTAGCCGCAGTGCAATCATGGATAATAGAGTTCAGTCTGGCGATTTCTTGGCGAAAGATTTCTTTTATCCTTGACATTTCGTTTCTCACTTCAGCGTCCGGGTGTAAATCTAGGCCTTCCGCCTGTTCTCGAAGCTTGCGCTCGTCTAGAGCCACGTCTTTCTCACAAACACATTTATGCAATGATTTGAGATTCGCCTCAAGACGAAACCTTTCTATTTCATTTGCGCACAAGCGGAGCCGATGCTCCTTGTTCCAGAGCTTGTTAGCGAGGACGTTAAACTCGGAATTCAGTTGGTACAGCCCGGGTCCTTCTGGACCGAAGCTCACCCTCGGTGGCTCGTTGGGTAGTGACATAGAGGAGATAACGCGTGCTCGTTCGGGGAAGCGATTAAATGTTTCTTGTAATGTATGCTGTAGAGAATGAATGTTGTAGAATGAAAGAAGAGAGAGTGCGGAAAGATCATCGTCGGTCAGGATACACCTGAAGGAAGGTGGAAGCAAAGAGTCAAGAGCAGGCGCGGGCGGGCGAGGGTTTGCCTCGAATGAAGGTGCGATGGTGTATGAGACATGATAGTGAAGGTAATGAGCATTTCTTTCAGTCGAGATGTTCCTTCTTATATAAAGGTTCTGCATGATTGAACTTCTGCCGTCCATGCGGTAGCAAGAGGGTTGCCGGACTTGAGCGGTGTAGGGTAAGTACATGATCGTGACCAAGATGACTCCCCTGAATCCTGATAGCACATCAACCACATTGGGACGACATACCACTTTATCCTTAGGTCACTTCAATCCTGCCCAGTGATTCCCTTTTCGAGAAAGAGTAAAGTGCCCCTGTATGTCTGCCAATGATAAAGGCGTGAAGGGTTGGTGATCGGTGTGCTGCCTCGGTGATCACTGATTCGTCACACGTGTGTGTTTGGGAAGAATAAATCATGGCTCAACTACAGCCATGGTAAATGACCTTGAAATACACAGTCTACCTCATTGAGATGCTGGCTTACTTGACAACACATACCTCGGCAAATAATGATAAGAGCGCATTGACTGTTGATACTTATTCAGTTTCAAGCACCTTTGGCTGATTTGGTGAACTCCTAGCGTATTGGCATCACTCGATCTCATCATGACATAGTATCGAGATCTCTGTTTTCGTTGTCTCGAATCACCGGTGGCAGTATCGAAGGGCGATGCTCCAAGCATTAGCACTGTGGTGTTCATGCTGGCAACTAGCCGTGCTGCAGTATTCGCGTGTTGAAACCATGTTGAATCACTTATAAGACTTTGAAAAAGGCGGTCACGCCAAGTGAGCCACTTCTTATTATGCTGTTACTGTCTTGTACCAAGGTTTGACTCCTTCAGCTAAGTCAAAGACTTACCGAGGTAGAAGGAACCCTATAGTTGCGTAATAGTTCTTAGTGTAGCGAGAACAAGGTCAATCGACCAGTTTAATCAGGGACTGAAGCTATAAAAGATTCCACAATGCTAGATGCATATCCCTCTGTATAGTAAGCAATGTTGGTAAAGCGATGTAGCTAATAATCTTGATGCATGTGCCGTTTTTGTCTAGTATGGATCAAGTTACCACGATATTATCAACAACAGCAAATCGCGATACAGTCTGCATTAAACTTTCGGTTGCAGATCAATACACAGATCTGTAATTCCCGATGATGCGGGTGGCTGTAAATAAACCAAATATCGACCATGCGGGGAGTCTTGAAAGGCACGATGAATGACCTCATGACTACGCGCAGCCAATATTGCACAGCGATAACCGGGTAATTGATCCTGATCCAATTATGATCAATGAGATCACGACTAGTGATGTAATCATCGATATTGTGACGAGACCTCTATAAAACACCAAGAAGGTGGTGTCTCCCTGTCAATATCACTTCATCAAGCATCAACATTTTTATCTCCCAAGTTAAACACCCAATACCTTATAATCAACAACCACATACTATTCCAACATGTCTGACAAGCCTACCACCAACCTCACTGGCACCATGCCCAAGGCTATGGATGAGCAAGGAAGCGTCGGCAAACAGTTCACTGGTAATTATCTCCGTTTTGCGCATATATGAACAGATACTGATATCCTTTGCAGAGACTGGTGCCATTGGAGGTACTGCGCAAAAGATTGGCGGCCCTCTTGCTAAGGACGGTGTAATCGGAAAGCAATTCACTTCAGATGGAGCAATTGGAGGAACTGTGCAGAACAACATGGGAGGAGAGAAGAAGGCTTAATTATAATGAGGATCATGAGTAAATATAGTCTATAGCCTGGTGTTGTGTACACAGGCTAACCAATTAAATGTCATGAAATAATTCTAAACTCCGCAATATCATTAATTCCACTTGAATTCTGTATATGAATAGAGAACGAATGTTATGACCATAGATCGCCTCGTTAACAATTCTGTTTCCTTGTGTCTCAGTAATTCATCGCTGGGAAGATCTACCTGTAGTGACTCGCTTAAGCAACGCTTCGTCCCACCATCATTCTGACGTTTATATGACCGCCAAGAAATACCAGTGTTGCGCAACTTCCCATTTTAATAGGCCCCCCAACTCAATGATGCGTAGTAAGGAGCATTTCTTCCGCCCGCTTCTGCAAAGACCTGTCTCACCCGGACGCGTCTCAATAGTAACGGAAATAGTGACGAGTCTGTGATGTGAACGCTGACGACCTGTGTCACCACTGCACGCATCTACGGGGTATGCCCCTTGCACCAAAGGCATGGTAATTCGTGCTTGCCAATTCTGTCCTTCTAATTCGTTGCACCTGCATCTTGTATTGCTCATCATCCAGCCTCAATACCAATCAACTTGGATGATATAGTCCGCGTGCGCGCAATTCGTGACCTTTGCAACAGGACAACCCTCATTTTCCACAGCTGTTTAGAATGCTCTACTCTTTAGCCTCGGCATCTCTTCGAGTCTCTCGCATCTCCCGTCGCTGCACCGTACAATTATCTTTCAGAGCATACCAATCCACCATGGCGTCCAACAAGTCGCAGCAATTCTTTCACACCTCGGGAGCGACAGACTCCGTCTGGGTGCATCTGGATCCCTTCTCCAACAGACCGTCTTTTTCAAAGCTTAGTCAAGATATCGAGACTGATGTGTGCATTGTCGGCGCTGGAATTGCTGGCATTTCAACGGCGTATGAGCTCGTCACCCGTGGGCGTAAAGTTGTTCTTCTCGAAGCGCGTCAGGTCTTGTCTGGAGAGACAGGCCGTACGAGTGGCCATTTGACTAACGACCTTGATGATGGATACGTGGAGATTGCAAAGCTACACGGTGAAGAGAAGGCCAGACTTGCAGCTGAAAGTCACGCGTGGGGCAGAGACCATGTCGGGGAAGTTTCCCAGAAGCTCGGTATTGAGTGCGAGTATCGCAAGCTCCCGGCCTATGAAGTATCCCAATACTCCACCAGGGACAAGGAGCATGAGGATGAGATGAATGAGTTGCGCAAGGAAGAGGCGACGCAACGAAAGCTCGGCATAGATTCCGTCTTTGATGTTAGTAGAGTTTCACGGCCCTCTTCTGTCCTTACGTTAACCTTTGCTAGGAAAACCTGACTGTCCGCGGTTGGGATGGAGCTATCGACCAAAGAGGAGGCCTTGTCGTCAAGAATCAGGCTACCTTCCACCCCACAAAGTACCTGAACGGTGTTCTCAAATGGTTGAAGACGCAACCCAATTTCCGCTGCTATGACCAAACCCGCGTCATGTCTGTCGAGGAAAAGGGTATTGAAATTCTCGGCATCGGCAACAAGTCTGTTGAGGTAAAGACAAGCGACGGAAAGACTATCAAGTGCAGCGACGCCGTCGAAGCAACCTGTGTCCCTCTCCAGAAGCTCAGTGTCATTGTCCAGATGGAGTTCCTGCGATCTTACTGTATCGCTGCTCGTGTTCCCAAGGGTGTGATTGAGGATTGTCTCCTTTACGACCAAGCTGAGGCGTACAAATACATTCGGCTCACCGAGTGCGACAAAGAGCACGATTACCTTATCGTTGGTGGCTGCGATCACAAGGTTGGTCAGGAAGACACCACGACTGAGTTTAAGGAGCTCGAGGATTGGACTCGGGAGCGCTTCTCGCAGGTTGGCTCTGTTGACTATAAATGGAGTGGACAGATTTTCGAGCCCGTGGATTACATGCAATTCATTGGCAAGAACCAGGGCAACGACCACATTTACATTATCACCGGAGATTCAGGCGATGGCTTGACGCATGGTGTTTTGGCGGGTAAATTGATTGCAGATGAAATCGACGGTGTCAAGAACCCTTGGGCAGACCTCTACTCCCCCAAGCGTATGGCTACTATCGTCAAGTCGCTGCCAAGCATGGTCGCGCATGATCTGCAGGTCAACGCGCAGTATAAGCGATTCCTGCAGACAGATATCACCGACATTGAGGATCTCGGCCGCGGCATGGGAGCTGTGTTGAACAAGGTAAGTCCCCTTTGAATTTTGAGTCGAGTACAAAGCTAACAGTGGCATAAAGGTCGGATCAAAGCCAATTGCAGTCTACAAGGATGAAGAAGGAAACGTCAAGCAGTACAGCGCATTGTGTCCGCATCTGAAGGGTGTTGTCTGCTGGAACACCACCGAGAAGAGCTTCGACTGTCCTATTCACGGAAGTCGATTCTCGCGAGAGGGTATTTGTGTTATGGGACCATCAAAGGGTAACCTGGCTCCGGTCGATGATGCTGGTAAGGCAGACCAGGAGAACGTTGCAGGTAGCTAGGCACTTGAGGTACGTGGTAGCCAGTAATACGAAAGAAATAATTCATCTAAGCAAAGCTTAATTTTCAAGATATCCATTACGGTATATATGAAACCGTCCGACTCCGTATAATGATTGGTAAATACGAAATACGCGTACACTTTGATCAACCTGAAAGCCTAGGTGACAATCGACGCGCGTCCGTGCACCAATGAAAGCCATTTCCTTAACAGCGTCCTCTCCTTGTCCAATCACTCACGGAATGCTCATCCTTGCCTCACGTCAGACTAAGGCCCCGAAGATGCCGAACAAAGGGTGACAGAATGAACCCGACAGATTCAGCCTGAAAGCTCACGTAAGCCTTCCGCCTCTTTTTCGACGCCCATGCGGGGTAATACCACTGATGACGCCAACATTCACCCGCGGATTTGGTCCGACTGGTCCACGGCAACAGCGTCATCTTTTGCTAAACGTCTGATCGCTTAGTATGACCTTGATATAAAGTCCAGGCATCATTGACCGTTTTCTGTGTTTCGCAAGGGATATATCAGGACTGAGAAGTGGCTGATCTTGACCCATTCAACTCTTTTCTTTCAGTGTCTATTGATTGTTTGATACGCGCTATCTGCTTTCACTATGAGGTCTGTTCTGGCTCTCACCCTGGCTACGGCCGCATCGGCCATCGTCATCCCTGAGTCTTTCGATGGTCTCAACAATTTCAAGGACGATATCAAACACACCCTTGAGGACATTCCCAACCGTCTGCGCAAGTCGCTCGATGAGGCCACCGACCAACTCTCCTCTGAGATCGCAGCCGCTATCCACCACAAAGTCCAGGATGAAGAAGCCTTCTTCCCCACTACCGATGAAGACAGTGACGAAGCTGCATCTATCTTTGGCAGAACCGGCGGCGATTTCACAGGCCATACTACCTATGAGCTCATCGCCAAGAGCAATCACACCAAGAAATTCTTCGAGCTTGTCCAGAAGCACGAGAAGTTCGGAAAGTTGCTTAATAGCACGGATGCTAACTACACGCTCTTCGTTCCGACTGACGAGGCGTTTGAGCACATTCCTGATCATCACAAGGATAAGCCTAGTGATGAGTTTATTGAGGATGTCCTTAACTACCACCTTGGTATTGGCGAGTATCCTGCGTCGAGAATCCTCTTCACGCATACTGTGCCTACCGTCCTAAAGGAGTCTCTTCTTGGCGACAAGCCTCAGCGTCTTCGCACCAGCGTTGGTCTTTCTGGAGTAAGGGTCAACGTGTACAGCAAGGTTATTGCAGTCAACTTCGTGAGTCCACCGCTCTGAAAAGTCGATCTTCAGCTCACCATAAATAGAAAACCAAGAACGGCATCATCCACGCCGTCAACAGAATCCTTGTCCCTCCTCCCTACATCGGTAAGGAGATCAGCCTTTTCCCCGCCCAATTCTCAACCCTTCTCCTCGCCTACGACAAGACCGACTTCGTCAAGTACATCCACGACATCCCCATGGTCGGCAGCACCGTCTTCGCACCCTCCAACCAAGCCTGGGCGCGCCTTGGCGCCCGCGCAAACGCCTTCCTGTTCAATACCGACACGGGCAAGAAGTACCTCCGTGCGCTGCTCAAGTACCAGATCGTCCCCAACGTGACGCTCTACAGCGACGAGGTGTACTACGGCGACGAGAAGATGTCCAAGAAACTCACAGGCCACGGCGATAACTTCCACATCGAGCTGCCTACTCTTCTTGAGAGGAGTGTGGGTGTTGATGTGCACACTTTCAAGAGCTGGACTACTATTGTGCTCAATGGACAGACTTCTATTGGTTTCCAGGATGCTGTTGGCAAGAACGGTGTTATTCAGGTTCCCAGGAGTATCCCTATTCCGCCGCATAGGAAGGGTGAGCATCCTTCTGAGGTTGATGGTGAGATTAGTGTTGAGGAGCTTGTTGAGAGACTGCAGGATTATGTTGAGGATGAAGAGGATGATGGCGAGTATCAGGATAATGAGCTGTAAGCCTAAAGCTTTGTAACCCTATATGTTTATAAGAAAGATTTGGAATGTAGGATATGAATTATAAGAATGTACGCAATGCGATAGTAACGACGGTAGATATCGATTTAATTATTCAGCTTCGTTTCTGCACACGATCTATTCGCAGTTGCTTTTCGGACGGTGTTATCAATAGTTTAACTTTCTTGAACCAAACGTCGATTGACTGTTACGTCCAAATTTAATATCATATTACCGTTGACGTACAATAGCGACTGAGGAAGATCTTCGGTCGTCCACTATAGATTGCAAATTTGTGATCCATTCTGATATCCACCCTATCTTTCACCAGGGCCACCGAAAATAGATTATCGCCGCGCTCCAGACAAAACCTACGGAGTTGAGAACATTGACACTGACAACAATATCTACTATTCTTGCAGGTCGTGTACCGTAGACCCGATGTCATCCGTTTGCTAGCACTAAACAAGGTACCAGCAGAAGGTAGTGGCGCGACAAAACGGTCTTGGTAGAGAATATAAACGAATTGAAGTCCAACAGGTGGTCTGAGAAACCTGAACGCAGTGCCACCAGCCATGCGCGACGATCGATTATAACCCGTTACACATAGTTCAAGCCTAAATAATGCAGCTTTGACCTTCACGTGTTATTAATCTTGTGGTAGTTATGGTAAAGTATATTGAGTTTCATTGGTTGTAATTAGTAGCGGGAGTAAGTATAATGATGTCGGAGATTTTTATCGTGAACTGATAATCGATACCGAGTCATGATGGGAAGACCATTAAGTCATCAAACAGGTTCGCGTGTATGCATCGTTCTGATAGTCTGCCTCAAGAACATTTGTAAATGCTGTGACCTGTGCGGTTACCGCTCTAAACCTATTTAATGCTCGAGTGCTTCGATTTGTTTACAGCTCCGGCAATTCTTTCTCTCCTAACGACATCAGAATATATCCAATCAACAGACAACATGAGTTAACCAATCATGATGATAACCTGATCACGATCGTGATGTTTCGCAATCAGATCTCAGAGATAAAGCTCAGCCGCGAATAGCTTCACACTGCCATTGGATTAGCCAATCGTAAGCTTTCCAATCCAAGACAGGTTTCACTAGCGTCAAAGCTATCGAGCTTCTGGCTGACCGCCTGAGAAGACAGTCGAGGTTGAGATAAAGTTGGAGGCAACCAAATCTCTTGGCTAGGCCATCGGCTGACAACCCCTGCTGATCATAAGTCGTGATGCCGGGAGAAGCGCGCAGAATCCACGCAGGTGGGTTGAAATTCGTACGCTACCACAGGAATTCACACTGAGGTGAAGTTTGCATCATATTAGGGCAAATGTTTTTGGACTTCCGGCTATCTTGTAACCACATACGATAGCTTCTTTCAGTATTGGCCGTTGTGATGGTAGATTCCTCAAAGCTCAGATCTTGGAACAAGGTATTTAGAGGTGTACGGATGTCATTGCAACCCATCTGCAGGCCCGCGTATTCGGTATTGTGGGGGAAGAGTCAAGAGGTAACATTGGGGAAACACCAATAAACAACTAGCGCAACATCGAACTCCCCGCGCAAGTGGATGTAGAGAAATATCACGAAGCATCCAATAAATCTCCGTGTGGTTGCGGATACACAATCACAAACCCACCCCATCTGTGACACTGCATCTCGTGCATCACGAGCCAAGTCAGCAGCAGCTCAGCCTCCACGATCCAAGCGCCGGATCAGAGAAGCCAAGACATGCGATCTAGACCGCAGCGGTGAGACAATGGCCCCGGCGCGTGAGCAACAGGGGTCCAATGAGGGGAAACACTGCATCAAGGGAAACGGGTTGTCACATGCGCCGGGGAGTAGGCAATCATCTATTTGTCTTATTGCTGTGTGAGACAAAGGAATGTAAACCTGGGTGAGTCTTGGTTGAAAGGGAAACCCAGTGAGACGGTTAGAGGAAGTGTTAAGCGATGGTAACGGTCGGGTAGCATAAATGAAAAGGGTTGTATTTTGATTGCGTATGTCGTATGTCAAAAGTTAAAGGAGGCTGGGCTGTCATCATATCATCTCTCCACAGCAGATCTCTCCAGAATGATCTCGTGGTACAAGCCAAGACTGCCTTGAAAACTCTCCGACCCAACTGCAACGGTTTGGCAGACACATGGTCCAACTGCCAACATCCACAGCATCAATCAATTACTATAACGCCCGCTGTCCACAATCACAAGCCCCAAGTTTCACGAGCCCAATTGCCAAGCCTCGACCTCTTCTCCCCCCCACTGAACGTACTGTAACCTCCCAGCTTCTCCACTGAATTACCTTGCGCTAGGGGAGTATCGTGCACTGTTCTCCAAACCCAAATTCTTATCCTGCCTGCGTATTTCCTTGACGGTTGTACGTAGTTTGGTAGCTGTAATAATAGGATCAGCGTGCATTATGTACTCATTCGTATCACCTGTCACTTCGGCTCCCTTCCCCGACATGGGTGAAAGCAGGAAAAGACCCTTGACATCCATATGCAGTGACAAGGCTCCGTAGAAGCGTCGACAGATTTCGGGCATTAGTGACAGTGCTAGTAGTGGCTGCCATCCACTACGAGAGCCTAGACCCCAGGCTCAGAGCTCTCTGTCTTGAACCCCGCCCTTTGATCCCATCCTTTGACGGTCGGTGGTGCCTTTTTGTTTCCTCCGTTGACAAACACAAAAAGGCCAACGGGCTGCTCATCGCTCGTCTTTATTCTTGTCCTGTCCCTTTTCCTATCCGTTATACAAGTCCTCCACGACCTCTTTCGAACCGATCGAGTCCCCTCCGACGCGTAATACTTCCCGTCAGAGCTCTCCCGATGTCGTCCACCACGACAGCTGCTGCCGCGGTAGCAACGGGAGCCCATCCCCAAGGCGGCATCCTCGAGGGCTTGAACCCAATTCATTACAACCCCAAGGACCCCATCGCGCTCTTCATCATTCAGGCCATCATCATCATCATCTTCTGCCGTCTGCTGCAATGGCCGCTCTCCAAGTTCGGTCAGCCGCGTGTCATCGCCGAGGTCATTGGCGGCATCGTGCTGGGCCCTTCAGTCATGATGCGCATCCCCGGGTTCAAGGAGAACATCTTCCCCACTGAGTCGATGCCTGTGCTTACCAATGTCGCTACCATCGGACTGTTGCTGTTTCTCTTCCTTGTTGGTCTCGAGGTTGATACTCGCATGTTCAAGTCCAATTGGCGCGTCGCTGTCAGTGTCGGACTGGCTAGTATGGTCCTCCCGTTTGGTCTCGGAGTCGCGGTTGCTTGGGGACTATACGAGGAGTACGGTGATGAGGGTACGATGAAGGATATGGAGTTTGGCACGTTTGCGCTCTTCATTGGAACTGCGCTTGCCATTACTGCGTTCCCTGTTCTTTGTCGTATTCTCTCTGAGCTTCAGCTTCTTGGAACCTCGGTGGGTGTGATTGTCCTCGCCGCCGGTATTGGTAACGACGTTGTCGGTTGGGTTCTGCTCGCCCTCAGTGTCGCTCTGGTCAATAACGCCAATGGCCTCACAGCACTGTATGTCTTTCTTACTGCAGTCGCATGGGTCTTATTTCTCGTCTTTGCTGTGCGACCTGTCTTTATCTGGGTTTTGCGCCGAACAGACAGCATCCAGAACGGACCCTCTCAAGGCATTACCACTTTGACTCTGCTTCTGGTCTTGGCCTCGTCATGGTTCACTTGTAAGTCAATCCTCTCTCGTTGACAGCAAGCTCTAACAATTGCCCCAGCTGCCATCGGAGTCCATGCCATTTTTGGCGCATTCCTAGTCGGTCTCATTTGTCCACACGAGGGTGGTTTCGCCATCAAATTGACAGAAAAGATTGAAGATCTCGTCGGATCTATCCTATTGCCTCTCTATTTCGCCCTTTCCGGTCTCAACACCAATCTTGGTCTGCTCAACGATGGTACTACATGGGGATATGTTTTTGCCATTATCGCATGCGCCTTCTTCGGCAAGATCATCGCTGGTACTCTGGCTGCTCGTCTGACCAAGTGTCTTTGGCGAGAAAGTTTCACTATCGGTGCACTTATGAGTTGCAAGGGTCTTGTCGAGCTCATTGTGCTGGTAAGTAGCCATTCCCAAGTGCGCGACTCACCCTAACAATTGCAGAACATCGGCCTTCAAGCAGGCATCCTATCCAGTCGAACTTTCACCATGTTTGTCGTCATGGCAGTGGTATGTATCTCACTCTCCCTCAATATCCATCGCTAATTGGATTAGGTCACAACCGTCACCACATCCCCTCTCACAAGATGGCTCTACCCTGTATGGTACCGCCAAAAAGTCGACAAGTGGCGCCGCGGAGAGATTGACTGGGACGGCAACCCTCTCCAGACCGAATCCCAGACTTCTGAGCATAAGATGGAAGAAGTCCTCGACAAGTCTCAAACTCACCGCCTCATTCTCCACCTTCGACTCGATGCTCTTCCTGGACTATTCAACCTCGTCTCCCTTCTCGGTGGCTCCCGCAAGCAGCCCAGCCCAGCCGTGGCAGACGCGAATGACGCCACCCATGGCTCCGTCACCACTGATGAGAAGACCCAGCAGGTTCCCAACCGCCCCTTCGAAGTCCGTGGTGTCCGGCTTATGGAGCTGACCGATCGAACATCGTCCGTCATGCAATCTGCCGAGCTCGATGAGTTCTCGTCCCGCGATGCCGTCTTCTCCGCTTTCCAGACCTTCTCGCGTCTCAACGGTGTCGCCGTCGCCGGACAAGTCTGTATCATCCCTACAAACGCGTACGCAGAGACTATCGTCAAATATGCCGAAGAGGCCAAGTCAGACTTTATGCTCATCCCCTGGAGTACTTATGGAGGTATCGCCGAGGAGAGCTCCACTGCTGCATTGACTGAGACCGGTAATCCTCATGATCGTTTCTTCAGCAGGACATACATCGACTATGTTCAATCTGCTGTTGAACGATCTACTTGCACCACTGGTATCTTTATCAACCAAAACCGCAACGACGAAATTGACAGGAAGAATACCATTACACGTTCCCGCACCGGTCTTTCTATCCACAGCACTCATGACGGTCCGATCGTCCAAAGACCCGTTGACCAGCGTCAGAGCATTTTCGTACCCTTCATCGGCGGCAAAGACGACCGCGCTGCTCTTCTCTTTGCTCTCCAACTCGCCCACAACCCTCATGTGTCGATCCATGTCGTCCACCTTTACTTCAACGAAGATGACCACGAGATTGACGCCCACACCACTCCTGACAGCGATCCCTCGACTAGCAACGCCCTCGGCAAGAACGCCGTTGGTTTTCCCTCCGCTAGCGACATGGATCTTCTCAACACAGCCAAGAGCAACGCCGCTGGAAGACTCGAGGGACGTGTCACATTCACCGAGATCTCTGTTGATTCAGTGCGCAACCTTCCTGACCTTGCCGTCGCTCACGCACGCGAGACAGTTGGCAAATCGCGTCTCAGCATTGGAGACTTGGTCATCGTCGGTCGTTCCCACGTGTTGTTCGATAACCTCCTCGTGGAGGACTTTGGCGTGGAGAGGGACTTCCAGCGCACGGTTGGTGTGCTAGGTGATAGATTTGCTAGAGCGGGTATCGATGCTGGATTGTTGGTTATTGATGACAAGCAGGCGAATATTTAACCTGTAATATATAGCGTTGGTTTGGATTCAGTGTGAGATTGTGTTATTTTGGAGGTGAAGCATCATACAACGTATTGAATGGACTTGGATAGGATTGGATAGGATTTGGGATATACCAGACTGCGTTGGATGGGTCACGAAGCTATGAATACAATATTTTCAATCTTGGAAAACCCCACGATATATTTGAGTTATTGGTGAGGACTTGTTGTTTGCTAATCTTGTTCAATCCCTCGCTGAGACAGATTAAGCTTACGCATATCTTGACGATGGCTCATCAAACCGAGATCTTGTGGAGGGATGGATAAGTGAGGTGGCGGGTGTCTCCATGTTTGCAATTCATACGAGACACGTCGGGAATATGGCAAAAAGTGCGTGCGTGTTGTTACATCAGTCTCTTGGTTCAAAGAATTATGATGCTATCTAGATACACAAATTGAAGATCATTGATGAGAACCGTTCCAACAACGAAACCTTCCGTGGCTTATATCCGTTGATAGAAAAGCCAGACTCAGGGGCTACCCAGCAATATCATCTTTCCCAAACAATACCGAGTTATGACATCGTCATTCATCTCCATCTTCCACAAGCAAAAAAGACGGCAGCTTGACCTCAACAACACTGCTAGCGCGATATGTCCTCTTCAACCTGTAGTGGTCCGCTTCTTTTAGAAGCTCTCGTACCACTAGGTGCCATGGCACCCCCGCCGAACAGCCAATCTTCCTCTCCATGAGGGCATCAACTTTCATCCTCGTCATCGTCTTCATCGTGAATCTCCTCTTTGATTCTCTCCTCGATAAGTGCATGGTTGAAAGCGCTCATTTCAATAGCCTTCTTCGCACGTTCATTCGCCTCTTCTAGCTTGTTTTCCAAGGCATCCATGCGATCGTCCGCTTTGTCCAGTTTGCCTTCCAAGTCGCTCGCATATTTCTTGGATCTGTTCAGATTCCCTTCCACCTTGTCCAAGCGTTCGGCGAGTTGGGTGTTCTGATTCTGCAACTGTTTATTGTCCTTCTGGACACGTTCCAGGCCGTTCTCGAGACCTTCTACTTTTTGTTGGGTTGCATGGTGGGTGTCCTGCAGACTGTCAAGGTTTTCTTCAAGAATAGCGACCTTGGTATTACTTTGTTCAAGCTCTCTGCGTGTCGCTGAGAGCTCGGATTTCAGCTTTTTGAGGTTGTTCTCGTTTGCCGATGCGGTGGACTTTAGGAATTTTGGGTTGATGTTTGGAACGAATTTACCGAGAACACTTCCGACAGGGTTGTTCTCGATTGCATTGACAATCTCCTGCTGACGAGCCTCCACTTGAGTATCTCGTGTTTGAATAGCCGGCCGAAATGGAGCTTGCGCTTTAGGTGCAGGTTGTTGAACTGAAGATTCAAGGCCAGATGGTGCTCGTGGTCGGGGTGTAGGATGTCCTCCTGGTGAACCTGATGCTTCAGACTCGAATACTAGGCCAATCCCGGCGTACAACCTCTTCTGGTGTTTATCGCTGATGCCATGCGGATAAAACATGGCATCTGTCGGAAAGTCCACGCCCCAGACTGCAGAGATGTCGTTCCGGATGGTCTTCAGGTCAGGATGTCCTGGTCCGTACCAGGCGGCCAGGTAATACCAGTAGGCATAGTTAAGGCTTTTTGTAGCTTCGTCCTTGCTCGTCAGAGTATTATACAAGCGATGTTCTTTTGGAGTCAATGACTTCTCAGATCCGTCCCTCTGGTCCTCCCTCCATGTGTCAACCAGGAACTTGACCAGCTCATCAACAAGAAGTGGTGCAATATTATTCTCGATGACCTGGAACCCGGCGACGAAACTGTCGACGATAACGCCATCCCGGAGTTTCCAATCACGTTGGAAATCGGATACTTTGATCTTGTCTGTAGCTTTGGGAGGTCGAGGCTCAACCGTCCTGGGCTGGAACATACACGTTAGCTTGATCGCCAGCATCCAGTCTTTCTGAAATACCTGAATCGAGGACGTTAAGCCTTGGTGTGGGAGGAATGTCAGCACAGGGTCTTGCTCGGCAGCGGCGGCAGTAGACCGCGTTGTTCGAGCCAGCGTGTGCAGCTCGGCGGTGGCGGAGTTCTTTCTAGCCATTGCCGCGTCAAGTCAAGCTTTTAAACGAAAACGGGAAGTATGCAGGTAGCAATATTTGGAGTGATGTGAGAAAAAGGATAAGTAAAGGAAAGGAAAGGAAAATGGAAGTGAAAATGAGGTTGTTGTTTATGAAGTGTGGAGGAGAAGAAAAACAAAGCAAGTCTTGGTAGCTGGTTTATACGTGTAGGTGCAGTGGCAGTGGCAGCGGCAAGCTAGAGTAGCAAACACAAGGTGCAGGGCATCGTTGGCCCGGAACCGCTTGCGTGAAAAAGCGCTGCTAGAGAAATAAAGCTGCAGCTCCACTGCCGAGCACTGGTCCTAATCTTATAGCATATCTTCCGTGTTTGTTGAAGGCCGGTATCGCATCCTCTTCTATGCTTTGCCAAATCTCCTCCGTGGCTCAACACAGCAGCTCCGGGCTACACACGCTGAATCACTGCACACTTTTGTTAGAGGCATACTAGACTCTGTTTAACATGTCTTCCTGTTTCCTCTTGGATCACATCCACTCTGATCTTTAGCTTCTCACTTCAATTCAATCTCTTCTCTTCCATCGCTTTACTCCACTTGGTCTTGATTTCTGCTTCTATTTAGCCTTGCCAACCCTTACTAGCTTCTCCCTATTTTACTTCATCTCACCATCTCTTTCTATTCAATCTCATCCTCTGTTTTCAACTCTCCATCCAAACACTCAAGATGGCCTCCTCCAACTCCAACAACAGTCCAGCCGATGGCACACAGGTCCCCGGTCTCAAGAGTGAGGCTTACGCTGCCACCATCGATCATCGCAACATGCTCGAGGAATTCGGCCGCAAGTATCACGCTCTCGGCGTCGAAGCCGGTCACGCCATGGGTGTTGAAGCAGGTCTTGCTCAGGCTGAAGAGGAGATCGAGATTAGGATTGCTAGCGCTATGGAAGATTCTCAGGAAGTCATCGCTGAGTTGATTGAAAAACGAACCAAAGAGACTGAAGTCGATGCCGAACTCGCCGACGAAGCCCGTAAGTGATAGCCCCATCTCTACAATTCATACTGAACACTGACAATGAGTTCAGGCGATGCTATCTGTTCGGTGGTATCCTCCGTAGAAAAGCTCATGGATCTACCCGGAATCCACATCGGTACTTTCAATGGGATCAGAGAGAATTGTGAGTCTCTCAAAAGTATCAGAGACAAGTTCAGTAACAGGCTCGGCAAAGACACTGCTCCTATCCTCCGAAAGCGACGCCGGGATACTGCTGAATCGGACAGGATTGTCAAAGTGAAACGAGAGAAGAAGAATTGAAGCGCTCTGAGACAGCTACATATGGCCATTCTTATCAACTCAGCCAAGGATTGAGGGGGTATCTAAAACTTGGCGTTAAGGTGTTCAGGGTTGGGATGGTGACGTTGGTTTCTATGGGCGGCGGAACCGCGAGATGGTGTCTCTTGAAACATGCGTGGAGATATTCACCGGGTTGCCACAAAATCCACGGGCTGAGACGGAAATGTGATAGACGGTGAATTAGAGGTAACTGAAGAGTGAATCGCCTCTCTACAGAGCTCATTGTCCCAATCTCACAAGTACACACTCGTGAATTTTTGAGTTGAGGAACGATATCAACCACTTACCCTCCTGTTAGATTTGGGACCAGCCATGAGCAATTCATCTCATTTTCAGACACTCCAGGTGTTTTCCGCTGTCAATATTTATACACGCACTCAACATCTCTCTCTAATGAATATCCCGCAGCTGCTGCCAGCTGGCAGCCAGGTTTCCATCCATCAAACCAGTAATACGCACTCCATTGATTCACTCGATTCTTTCTTTTCCCTGACTCTCTCTTTGCTCTTGATTTCCTTCACTCTTACCATCTAACAATCATAACAATCATCACTTCGCATCTCCGTGATGCCTCGCATCATCATGCTCAAGCGCAAACCGCTACCATCTTCACCACCCCGCAAATCAACACGAGAATCTGCCTATCGACCTTTATCCTCGTCAAGCAACGAAGGCCTTCAACAGCCTGTGCAGAGAATCTCGCGCATCTCTAAAAAATGTCCAACATGCAATGCAACCATGGTAAATCGAAACAACGCCTTGAAGCGTCACATCGAGAGACATGCCAAACTCGCCGAGATTAAGGTACTCCCCTCTATCTTACTCACTGGTTGTTTCTAACTAGGTCCCAGGCTGCAAACATCAAGTCCGAACCCGCACGAGTCAACATCGACGACTTCGACCTCACTCTCGCACGAAACATGTGGCAGTCCACGCCTGCCAAGAATCGTGCCGTTGGCGGGGTTTTTACTACTGGACCTCTTGCTGGAAAGGGAGTTTTTGAGGGAATGCCACAAGTTTTCTTTTCGAATGGTCGGGTCAAGAATAAATACATATGGATTAAGAAGACTCTTGATACGCGTATTGGAAGAGCGCCGCTGAAGGCTTTGAAGGATGCGAATGCTGGTGCTGGACTGTTGGATTTGGATGAGGATGAAGATGATATGGAGTGAATGTTAGACGGAAAGCTGTTTGACGATACCGATGCTCAGGATCTCACCGAATGAGCTGAAGGACTGGTAGGCGATAGCTGAGGGAGAAAAACGGTTGGTATTTACCACGCCAATATTCAACAATACATCGTCCAGTCTAACCATCCAAAACATTGGTATCACAACAGCCTATCCAATAGTAAGGTACCTATCCTCTAGTCACGTACAAGAATACCCTCCATCCACAAAGATCGTCTGTCCCGTCACAGCCGCACTCGCATCACTCGCCAAGTAAACAGCAACCCCAGCAAAATCCCTCGGCACTCCGTTCCGTCCGATCATGGTCCTTGCAGCATGAGCCTCAGCTTTCGCAGGATCGTCAAATGCCACCCGGGCTAACGGCGTGTCAACGAGACCTGGTGCTATCGCGTTGCAGAGAACTCCGTGGCGGGACCATGCTTCTGCTTGGGAGCGCGTTAAGCCGAGAAGTCCGGCTTTGGAGGCTCCGTATGCGCCGCTGTTGCCGAAGGCTCGGAAGGATTGTTGGCTGATGATGTTGATGATGCGTCCCCAGCCCTTCTTCGCCATTTCTGGTCCGAATGCCTGGCCGAGGGTGAACGGCGCGGTGAGGTTAACTGCGATGGTCTCGTCCCACGCTCCCTGCGAAAGATCGTTCATATGAGGTCTATAATTAACGCCCGCAGCGTTGATGAGAATATCCGGTGTTCCTGCATTCGTTGTAATCGCGCGAATTGCATCTCGCACCGAGACTTGGTCCGCAAGATCTGCGACGATAGCTTCAGCCGTGACATGGAGATCCGCGAGATGATCAATAGTATCCTGCAGCGGTTTCGGCCGCCGCGCAACGAGAACGATACGACATCCTGCGCGGCCAAGTGCAATAGCCATTTCGCGTCCTATTCCGGAACTGCCACCCGTGACTACGGCGACTTTGCCCGCGAGGCTGAAGAGGCTGGCTAGATAGTTCGAAACGGCCTGAGAGCTTGGGGCCATGGCGGTGAAGATGAGCCTAGCCCAGTATAAAGTTTGAGTGGTCAGAAAGATGGAAGTTAAGGTCGGGATATGTTTATAGATTGAGAAAATAGTGGCATGTGCTTTTTGGCCAAGGATTGGAGTCTTGTGAGTAGAATCGGCTGACGCGAGGTCCACGAGGTGTAAATGTACATGCGGGGTAAATCGTCGTGACTTGATTTTAGTGACTAAGACAGCAATTGACGATAAAATCATGATGTTTGATTGAAATTTGAAGGTTTATACAAAAAGGCTGCCTATCCTGGTTCCTGATCTCATTAACGCCGGTCGCAAAATACATATGGTGAACAAACTAACAAATCGCTCATGATGCAGCTTCAATCTGTACCAAAACCAACCACCACGACTCAACTCCGATATCAACAACGCCCGGCCCGTTGACCTCGAGATGAGCAACATGTTCGCTCAGTGCACTCATAGGTCCTAGTGGTCCGGCACTCTTATCGCCCTCGCTTGACGCCTCAAGAAGCGCCTTGACGGAAACACCCACCACTTCAGAGAGCTGCTCGGTATTCACCAAGCTGGCATGTAGGCCTCTCTTGTTGAACCAATCTCGGTTTGCAACAGTTACATACGCAACGGCTCGCTCAGCAGGTGTCTTGGGTTTGCGTACAGCTGCGGCGATGGTTCGTCCGGGAAGACCGACGACGGTTCCTACAGCGCCGAGGGCGGCACCCAGTGGAATGGAGATGGCGCCGCCAACAACGCCGAATGCTGCGCCGAAGATGTTGCCCTTCTTCGCATTGGCAGCGATGTTCTTGCCGACTTGCTTGGCGTGGTCTCCGACGTTTTTCACGTAGTTCACCGGTTGCTGGCCGACACTCTTTGCGATATCTCCAGCGTGGTTGATAGCCCGCTCGCCGACCTTTGCAGTCATAAACGCAGAGATCGTGTCAAGAAACGCAGCCCAGGCTTCCTTTGTGATGCCATGACCTAGAAGAGCTGGGGCATAGGCTTTAAGGAAAGGGGATGTTGGGCTGGGACTTTCCTGGGGAATGGCGATGGGTGTGCGTTGGCTGGTTGAGGCTTGCGAGTATGTGGGCAGTGAAGAAGACTCAGTGGGGAAGTTGAAGGGGTTTTCGGCACTTGGGAGCTTTTCGTTGGAGGTTGATGAAGATGCTTCTTGGTAAGCTGGTGCGGGAGGTTGTTGTTGGGGTTGGTTGGCGAGATGTTCTGCTTCTTTGCTGGAAGACATGATTAGATTGAAGGATATTATAAGATATTAATAAGAAATTTCTAGTAGAACTGTAGAGATTGAATGAGATAATCCTCAGTTATCGAGCGAGACTGAAGTCTTAAATGATAATCACAAGCCAGTCAGGTGATAAACTTCGACTTGCGCTGCCACTTCGTCATCGGTTAGAGCGGCAGAGCTCCCCTCGCAACGTTTCAGCCCTAGGATCGACGTCTAGACATTGAACCAATAGGAGACCCCGGATAAGTTGCAAGCTCGAATGAATAGACGGATTCGGTTAGCTCAAGGGTGTAAGCGAGACCGAGGATTCGACTCCTTTGACGTGGCGTGGAGGCTGTGTTTGGAGCCTCAAGCACGAATGGCTTTTCCCGTTGGAGATGTTTCTTCGTATTGGCTGGTTTTCATGTGGTTTAATGGTCCAAATTGGCTTCGTTCTCGTTTAAGTATTACCACGCATATTTGATGTCGTTACTGATATAATCACTTTGGCGTTCAACAAGTCGGTGACAACTTTCCATGACCCTATCCGTTCACGACACCACCTATCTATCCTTCCTGTCGTACTAGCTATTGCAGACGTTGCATATTGCAGTCAATCAATAATTGAACTCTAGGCTCTTCCCTTCTCAGTTAGCGAGGATGTTTTCTATCACGAAAAAAAAAAAAGCTTAAAAAGTCACATATAGGGTTTCTATCAAAGCCTATCTACTCCAAAAGCCGCCCATGCCTCTCACTCCTAAGTACGATCCGATGAGGAAACGGCTTCACTCGCGCAATCACCCCCGGCAACTGCTCATACTCAACATTAATATCATTCCCATCCTCATCCACCGCCTTCTTAACATCAAAAACGGCCAAAGTCTGTGCAATAGCAAGAAACATGGTCTGATCCGCAATCCATCGCCCCGGACACACCCTGCGTCCAAAACCAAACACTATGTCCGTTGGCAGGGGCTCATTGTACGGCTCGGAAAACCGCTCGGGTTTGAATTTCATAGGTGAGTGATATACCTCCGGATCGTGCGTGAGTGATGCCGCTGCTGGAAATAAGAGCGTGTTTTTGGGGATGAGGTAGCCTCTGTAGTGGTCGTCCTCTGTGGTCATGTGTGGGAAGCCCATTGGGGCGAGGGTGTGCCAGCGAAGGGCTTCTTGGGCGATGGCGTTGATGTAAGGGAGGGTTTGCTTGTCAGATAGTGACGGAAGACGGGAGTCGCCGACAACGCGGTCAATTTCTTCTTGAGCTCGCTTTTGAACGTCGGGATAGATTACCATGGCTGCGAAGACTGAAAGAATCATAGCGCCAGTCGTGTCGGTACCGGCGTTCATCATAGAAGCGGCTGTCCACTGGATGACACGTTCTTCCTCGGGATCGGTCTTGCGATGAATATCCTTGATCAATCCCGCAACATAAGAAACATCATCGTTACCTGAGGCCATCTGCTCTCGAACGTAATTATACGGTCTCTCAACTCCCTGCAGTAGATGCTCTCTGTATGTCTTGGCTATTTGCTTGAACCCGGAGCCTGGCATCCACTCAGGGATATATCGAAACCATGGTATCAGGTCCACCATCCAGGCGCCTGGGCTTGTAGCTTGGGAGAACTCTTCCATTACTAAGTTTGCCGTGGCAACTATAGGGTCGTTCTTTGAGGGGTCTGTCTCGTAGTTGTAGAGAATGCGGAGCATGATGGAACCTGATACTCTAGGATGATAATTAGACTTATTCTCGTTTTGATAAGGTGTTGCTTACTGGTTCAAATGATCCGGCAGGTTCTCGCTGTTGGGATCAGCGTGAATGCGTTTCAGTAATCGTAAGACTTCAAGTTCTTGAATAGGCTCGAATCTGACTATCGACTTATTGCTAACTTGCGTCGCTGTAAGCTTTCTATGTAATCGAAATGTTCGATTGTACGGCATCATGCCCATGATACTGTCATATCCGACCCTAAGTATCACAAGTCAGCATATATATCCATAATCTTGGATTGAAATCCCTACACATCACCCGCGAACACCAATTTTGGTCGTGAAGCACTCTTCAATGCCCTTGTTTCCAGCAGATCCATAATGACCTGCTTGTCATGCAGAATAACGAAAAGCTGGCCAAGGACAGAGACGGAGCTGATAGGACCATATTTCTCTTTGTGCTTCTGCCAATGCGGCCATTCCAAGGTCCCAGGAGGTGGGAGATCTCTTATGTTGCCGAGAAGTGGCAGACCTTTTGGGCCAGGTGGCAATGGGCCTTTGCTGCGTTGTTGGTGGTGTCTGAAGATGATGTAGCTTAGTAGTGCCAAGGCACCGGCGTAGAATAGTGAAGTGCCAGCCATGACTTCTGATTAAGGGACTAGGAGCTTTTGTTTTCTGATTTATTGAATTAAGGGCTTTCATTGTATCTTATAGTCGTAGGTGTCACAGTTAACACCTTTGCCAATGTGACAGTCTTGTCGCAACTGTAGTCAAGACTACCCCTGTAGATGTCAGATGCTAGGGTTGACGGCGGGGCCAACCGCTCTCACGGTGCTGTGATTGGATACTTCATATTTGGGATTCGCACTGATGTTGATCTTATTGGGCGCCGTCATATTCCAGAAACCTCCAACTGGACGTGTGTTACCTATCTTCATTACACTATTTCACGTGGCTCCTACCACAGCGCAGTGACTGGTTTAATCAACCGGGGATAATAGAGCCACGCTAACGTAAGGCACAGCGATAATGTTTCCATCGCATAGATTGCAGGTTGGGAAAGCTACTAAATATACTCTGGTAGATAGCCAGAGCTGCAACTACGCCACCGAGCACTTTGTCGAGATGGGGACCGGTGAGACGCTGTGGCTGGGCCATTACTGAACTCGGGCGTTCAAATACAAGAGAATGGGTGCAAAGAGTTTCAATATATATAGAGTAGGTAGATATATGTGCCGATCATGGAACCAGTTTACCTCGAGCTAAGACATTGCTATTTATGAATTAGAAGACATCAGGCTTTGGGTTCCCAGACTGATGTATAAACACTATTGCATGGCGCATTCCGGGTTTTCATATCCGTGTATTGAAAGTGTAATCAGCTGAAATGCGTTCTCCAATACATTCTTGGTGCTTGGTGACCCAGCGTATTAGGCAGTAATACTATGCACTTTTTCTCAAGGAAAGACGGTTCAAGTACAAATATGAGCTCCAGGGGCGAAATCGATGTTGGAACATTCGATGTTGGGCGGGCCTGCTGAACGAATTGTAAGCGAAACTTATGAGTGCATATCGTCGAAACATTGCAGAACGTTAAAGCTTGCACTACTCGGTTCTAAACCCTGGAAGTAATATATAGTGACGATGGTTAATTACCCAAAGTTGTTACTATGTTGAATCAGCAAAAGTCAACTTGGACACGCCGTGAAGATAGTCCCATCAGGTCGCAGTAACACGGCAAGTTTTGTTGAGGGCAGCTGTTTTATATCATAAGAGACTGAACAGGATAGACTTGGCAGATCCTGCTAAGTATTGATATGGTACTTCCAATTTTCTCTCACAATCTCGCTATATTGAGTCCATTCCCTCAGAACATTGAAAACAACGATGCTTGAGTTTACGAACCCGAACAACAGCCTTCTTACCTTGGCTAATACTCGGCAATTTACTCTATGTCGGATAACATCCAGATACACTCGATCTCCATAATCGCAAGATATTGACGAAAGGCGGAAAGTGCTAATGCTGTATGCTAGGAAACTTGATGCTAATTTCACCAGTGCGAAAACATCTATTGTTTACGAACGCAACTTCATACTACTCTGTCAGCGAGAAGGACCCAGCTTCTTTTCGGCCAATCAGGCTCTGGCATTATTATACTGTTCAATAACAGTGCCATAAAACAAGCATATCTTTCTTAGGTTACAGTCTGACTAGATGTTAGGCTAGACACATAAAAGCTTCACTAGTCCCGCTCAAAACCCATTGGCAGATGACGGAACAATACAGCGATACGCGGATACAAAACCACATCAAATTTTCTGCCACCAACCCTGCCGGGGAAATGGACACAATGCAATCAACGGTCCGTCCTCGGCATTCGTTGCGACTCATGACGTAGCGAGTGGGTTTCGCATGGCTCATCTCTCGTATTAATTATTATTCCCAGGTCTCTGCTTGTTAGCGAACGGGTCCCGCGATCAAGAGCGGGAGCGGCTTGTGCATTGATCGTCGAAAATTCTGTCGGGAATAAGTTCAATTTGGTGTGACAGCCCGTTAACCTTTGTTGGGCTCGGAGCCGAAAACTCCACTGTAGGAGGAATATGGTCCGATAATTACGAGACACTTCAAAGATCCTTGGTAGAGGAATCAATACCTAGCAACTAGGCAAGTGCAAATAGTCTCTGAGTATAACTGGTTTCTGAAGAATTGACTTAATATTGCGTTGATCTCGGTACGAAGTGCAAAAAGCTTTCAGTTGTTGAGTGGCATAAAACGGTCGGGCTTCGACTTCGGGTAGGGCTTCCAAAACTCGCTAAAGTTTTGTCCCCGCTGATATTTCCGTGCAAGGGTCCCAGGTCCTAAACTTTTCGACGGTGGGTGCCCGAATGCGTTTAATATAAAACAAGATCCAAGTTTTTGGCGTAGGGATATGCAAGCTCCTCACAATAAGCTTTTCTACTGTCGTCTTGTTTGTGGGCCTTGGGTTGCAAGACGTTGTTTATGCCTGCGAGTTGAGAAAGTTCCGGGTCAGTTCCGACGAGTTGTTGATTCGATGACGATGATGGTGCATTTGAAGCGATTGCAGTTTTAGACTGATCGATTCAATTGAGTTTCATCTGCTTCCTTTGTGTATGCTTACAAATGTGGTTTTGAATTCATTTGTGGGGTGAGTTGTGGTGTTTTCTTTCGAGACGTTCAATCGCTACCCTGCACCAATGTTTTGATACAGATTTGGGAGTAATACTACACTCAGGATGCCAGCTCCAGAGTTTCAGAATTACTGATAGACCTATGTAGTGGTGAGCTGAACTAGTATCAGCTGTTATCAAAAATTGAGAGCAGATGATAGCAATAGGGGGTCGCAATAAGGTTGTCGTGCCCACGTGCTGGTTTTCCAAAACAAGTAAATGTCCCAAACAGGCAACGTACCACTCAACGGTCAAAACCATCCAACTATTCACAAGTGTATCAGATAAAGAATGTAAACAATTCGCTTGCGTATTGAACAAAAAGAATCTAGAGTAAAGAAGGTCTAAGTACAGCCAAGTATTCCCACCAAATATGAACACGAAAATAATCCCCATTTCCCTCTCTCAATAAAACTCCAAACTTTTTTGTACGCGTCCCAAAGCTATTCCTCAAAATAATCCCTCCTGTTAACCACCGCACACAGTAAAATACACGCTAGCTACAAAAGAATCTGAGGGTATCGAGGGGTATCCCATGATGTACAAAAAGTAGCGCTGACCTTCCCATTTTTGTTCCCAACTCCTATATATAACAGTGAAAAATAAATGAAAAATAAAAGGAAAAGAAAAAGAATAATTAAATGCGGTTTGTGAGCGCGATGCCAGGCGACGCGGGGCGGTCAAGCTCAAGGCGGTGCATGTGCGCATCGAGTGCGTTGATGGATGTGGATGCGCCAATGGAGGTGTGGCGCTTATGGCGAGAGGGCTTCTTGGTAACGCTCATCTTGCGAGTGCGACCGTTCTTTTCGGGGATCGGCGACTTGGGAGATTTGTCGTCGAAGGTGGCGGTGGACGAGATGGAGGATGCGGACGAGTGGGATGAGGCGTTGCTGGTGTAGGATGATGCGCGCGAGATGGATGAGTGCACGGATGAGCGAGACGATGCGGTCTGTGGACGCTCGGCGATGTCGGAGAGAATCTCCTGTGGTGTGCGAGGCTTGTCGTTGACCATTCCCAGGCAGCGCTGCCACCAGCCCTTGTCGTGCTCATCCGAGAACTCAACCATATCAGCCAGCGCCTCCTCAGCACGCTCCGTCTTATCCTCGTCGAGTTTCAGAGCGCCGTGCTCGGAAGCAAGGTCCAGCAGGGCGGCGGCGTCGCAGGCATCGCGTCGCTTGCTCTTGTCGTTCTCGTGCAGGCCACAGGCGTCCATCTTGAAGATGATGATGTCTGTGAGCGACGTGTAGGGCAGGGTGGCTTCACCAGCGACATCGCGGACGCGCTTGGCGGTGTCGGGGAGGTAAGGGCTCAACCAGTCGGGGATAAGCTTGACTTCGATCTCCCAGCCGCTTGTGTGGCGGTACAGGACGACGCCGGACTTTTCGACGAGCGGTGAGATGGGGTGGCCGACGATTTCCTTCTTGACGCGACCCGGTGAGGAGGACTTGCTGATGACAAAGTCGATGCTCTGCTAAAGTTAGAGACCTGATAGATAGAGAGGGGAATTGAATGGGAGACGTACGGATATGCGACGGTCCTGACGCGACAGGTATTTGGTGACAGCCAGGTCACCGGTAATAGCCAGCCGAGTGTTCTCAAGACCAGGAGTGTCTGCGATGAGACGAATGATGTGAAGAGCAGCCTGCTCGAGCTGGACGAAGCTTAGTCCTTGCGCCATTGTGCACTGCTTTGCTATCAGAAAGCGACTAATGACTTCGTCCGCGTAGGCTTGAGATACAAGAATGGTATACAGAAAACCTCCCTTTCGTCTGACAGCGACGGTCCCCCTAGATATATATGTTTTGCCAAATCCTTCTCTAGGTCCCTGCGTTTTCCGGGGTGCATAGACATAACTTAGGGACCTGCTCTTTTCTTGCAATTGCACCCAAAACAATGCCCAACCTGGCTGTGACTCGGGCAGGGTATGGAGGGGGCCAGGTTTGCAAACCAATGGAATGGCCCGTGTACCTGAATTTGCAATCTTAAAATCTCAGGGTCATCCTAGTTCGGGTTCCAATGTGCGGAAGCCCAAAGGGGGATCCATAGCCCTTTTTTTTTCCTTTGCATCTTTCTCTTTCTTTTCTCTCTCAGCTGGAATGACGTTTTCCCCTTTTGTTATCCATTTGTTTGTAGGCCAAGGCTGGCAGCGAGACCCTTGCCTTTTGGGCTGCATTGACTCGCATGGTTCGGCACTGGGGGGGCTAGTGGGCTAGTAATCCGTATTTCCCGGACTGCGCGGATGCAGGGAAAGATCTCGATGTATGGAATGGATTGGCTGGGAAATGGGCAATGGGGAATTTGTGCATGCTGTGGTTGTTTATTAGGACCAACTGTAAGCATGGGCAATCAAGATTTGGTGGTGTGCGACTGAGATTCCGACTTGCCTACTCCGTAGAAGGCCAAAACCGGGTTTTTCTTTTTTCTTGCTTCTCCCTCCCTGCGTTTTCTTTTCTTTTTTCCTTGTTTCTCGAATATTTCTCGGATAGCTTTGTTCCTTGTTCTTTTCTTGGTGTTTTCGCCATGAGCTGATTTTTATGGGCTTTCTTCATTTACCGTTGTTTTACGGATACGGGTAATTAACCACGGATCTTACCTGTCATCCTGTCAGGCCTTAGCAGATCGCCGTCAGCTAGTGAAACATTAGGCGCAGTTTCAGAATGACTCGCAACGCAGCTGGAATTCCTTCCATAAGATAAACATATTGTTGCTGTAGATTTAACTCATGACGTTTATCGGAGAGAATGTTTCGCTTGATACCTCGACAACCAGACAGTTACACAGATATTGACAGTAATTGCCACTATCACGAGTCATTCACCCATTTTTACCAGTGCTTTTATTATTGTCTTTGCTTGCTGCACAGACCTTTTCATAAGTTTATGGTCTTGCCTTTTGCATAGCCTCTACATTGGCTTCATAGCAACCATCGTCTAATTAACATTGACTGTCAATTAGCGGCCGATCCACAGCTTTGATGCTGCCCTGCTAGCGCATGCATCTTTCATCTCCTCGTCTTTGTTTACTCTGTTGTTTTACTTGAGACTCGGATGATCCTAGAAAGACAATAGCACCACAGACGGATGCTGCGTTGTCGTGTGCTCCAGTAGTCTGCAGTGTGAGACAACAACACTCCTGCTCAGTCTACGCTGATATAACACCGGAAAGTCAGATAACTTCGACATGCGATCTGTATGTAATCATGAATTGGAACACTCCAGAACAACACTCTAGCATTTAAGTCCAAAATCCTCGTTCATAGTCTCCTATCCTTATGCGTTGTTGTGCCATACAATCGTCTCTGGGAGTCCTGCTCGTTCACGATTACTTCTCTCATGGCTACCAGCCCCCAGAGAGATCTTCACCGAAGCCTCGTGGCCACATGGAGAAGCCTGAGCGAAATCCCTATACTTGTCGTTGTAGATTCGGACAAGATCACCCATGATGAACTCAAGGCCAAACTAAGCCGCAGCATCAAGTCGGATCGTTAAGTTATCAAGTCAATGGCATCTTCCACCATAACTTGTTGCTCCTCCGATCCAAACACTTTCGGCTTTCTCTATTCCGTTGCCCGGGTCTCATGTTTCGGCCTCGTGAAGCATCTACTGTCATTCTTTGAACTTTCGAGAGACGTATAATGTACACTATCCCGAGAAGTATCCATGTCCTCCAGGAATCAATTGGGTCTCACTTTTTTAGAATAGGTCTAATGGTGATGTGATGGCCTAGTTAGTTTAAATCATGGTAATCTTTACACAGAACGTAGTGCAGGCTGAATTGTTCTCCTCGTTCCACCAACTGTAGAAGGGTTGAGAGGTCCGCTCCTAAGTCACTTCAGATAGACCAGTGCTGTATCATTTCGAGAAATAGCCAGAAGACCATATGAGGGTCTGGGTATAATCTAGATGGTTTGCATTCATAAAAAGATCTTTATATCTACCACGTATACAACTGTTGGTATAGTCGAGTACTTGTTCTCCCAACTTTCGACATGATAAGCTTTGGTCACTACCCTCCACTCAAACGAAATAGAACAGCCTCTAGCGTCTACTGGCGAGTATCCGGTTGTCTTCTCGCGATAAATCGATCTGCTGTGTACCAGAATCTCTGTATACAAGCCAATTCTGCACAACTTGTTCTCCTTGGCCAAGTCGCCGTGGCTCAGCACTTTTGACAACAGGACTTAACTCAACGTGAGCTCCTTGGACTATTTCTATAATTAGATAAAAAAAAAAGAATTTGTGTATATTGAGGACGATGACTTACTATCGGAAATAGAGCTCGTCTTTTGTACTAATGGAATTAATTCCGGAGTGAAATAGCGGATGAGATCTTTGGCGTAAGCAGCGGCTACCATCGCAGCATATCCCCGCCATTCTTTGGAACTGTGAGTGTCTGCGTAATTGCATATGCCACGTATGACAAGGCATGGGAAGATGTTCATCAATCCTGCGGCTTGCATGTCAAAGCACAGGGCCTTACTGCCTACGGCCAACCTGTCGCGCAGGATTGCGTCTTTCATTATGCTGTTGCCAGAAGCGATAGTTCCATAGTGAATTGTGCAATCGTCGTCGATACCTCGTTCTCTCCTTGGGCGGGGAATCATGTTTGCTGCGTATTTGCCGCAGATTGAGGCACATGGCTTGTCACCATGGACGACATTGGACTTGAAGAGCACGTCTGTATCAGGCGGTGGCCGACCATACTTTCGCCTCAACCCAGGTTGATGCTTAAGAATCTCATTCACAGCTTCTGCCAGCCCGTTACCGTCTTTGTCATGATACGTGTTGAGCCCCGCCAACGCAGTAAGCAAAGCTTGGGGCGGTTGACTCAACGATCGTGTATACTGATACTCCTTGTCTTGTATATATTTCCCAAAATCGTACTGGAAAACTCCGCTGTGGCCATTCTCTGGGCTGCTGACCACCACGTCGCCCAAGCGAATGTCACGATCAGGAAGTTGAGGTACACCACCACCAACCCCAACCATAACACCATACTTGACGTTTGGAAAGGTTCGGAGTAAGTTTGTTGCGATTGCAGCAGCCGAGGCAGTTCCGTCGTCCCCTTTTGGTAGGACGGCTATAACGATATTGTGTTGCCCTATGGCGCCTAGCCAGTATGAGTTGGTATCCCTTGGTAAGCGAACCTTTGGTTGGCCATGATCTTCGTCGAGAAATGATTGTGCTGCGAGGAATTCTTCTGGAAGGGCACAGATCCAGCCAAAGGTGTATTCAGTTGCTTGTAATTGCTTCATTTTTCTTATATATGCGAAATGATCTGAGAAGACTAAGGCTGATAGATAAATCATGGGCATCCTGCTCTATTAAATGAGTTCTGGGCGGCTAAACGTCCATAGTTCGACCCCTGTCCTGCAATGCTGAGCGCTGTGCTCTCCAATCAGCAACCGACTGAAGCGCTTTCACCAAAACGTCCTCAAGAGTTTGAACGAAAATAAAACAGTGGGCTAATATAGATATCGGCCCTGTTTAAACAGACAATTGGGCGACTAAATGGAAACCAGCGGCCTTGGTAGACCTGTAGATGCGCATTTCTTCTTACTGGTCCATCCACATTGCGGTTAAAGAAGATAAACATAGTGAAGGTACAGTATTTCTGTCCGCAGTTATAGACTCCTTTCAGAAGTCGAGACCCCATATATAATTCGACCGTTGCTCTGTGCCTCAAGATCCTCTCTCTGACTCCTCCGGAACTCGTCTCCCAGAATCTCTTCCTCACTTTGGTTATCACCTCGTGCCCTTTCCAAAATCCATGAATAAGGTCTCGTCTTGGTAGTCGACCCCGAAATGCCAGTCTTTCGATCTTGTTCTCTCAAGACGTCGTCTGGATCAAATATGCTGTCTCTTCTCAAGACGGGTTTTGGACGCGATGTGCTTCCGCCGATCGTCTGCAGGGGAAATGACCCTGCGGAATTAGGCTCGTGGGACTTGCTGTCGCCACTAGTGGTCCACTTGTTAAAACACTGCTTCCAAAGAGGTCGACAGACTGGGATGCCGATACAGATCATTGTTACGGTCATTTCGGCGGCGGTCCAGGCGATCAGTCCCATAGGGTCCTCTGTTAGACGTTAGAATAAGCTGGGATTTCTTAAAGAGAGAGACTGACTAGTATGGTTTGGACTTTTGAGTTTTGGAATTTCAAGGGTGCGTTTTATCCCAAACGCCCCAGCACTGGATTGTTGTTTAGCAAAGCCCGAGTTTAGATGATGGATGACACATACAAGATACCGAGGCTGAGACTGCTAAGGATGACAATCTTTTCCTTTCTCTTCATCTGCAAACCCCAGATGAATAACCAGGGAAACCCAGCTAGAAAGAGATCAACCACGACACAAAGAACTATCACGATTAGCTTGATACCACTAAAAGTAGTGTCTGACTCACTGCATAGTAGCATAGACACAGGAGCCGTGTCAATAGTACAACGCCCTTGTATACGACGGTCCCAAAGATACCTCGGCGGAGTGCACTGAAACCAGTAAACAAAGCAGACGGCTACAGAAGCTGCCATGAGACATCCCATTGATGACCAGATAGCGACTTTGTGCCATTGCTCTTGGACAATTCGGAGCAAGAAAAGACCGAGTGACCACTTAGCGATGCTCATGCCGAGTATTGCAAAGGTTTGGCTGGTGGCTTCGAAGATGAGCGCGGGGGGTAGGTCGTCGGGATCGTTTTCCAATATGTCAGGGAGGTTCTGTCCTAGGCCGTAATGTACTCCGACGGTCATGAAGATTGTGTTAAAGAGGAGGCAGAACTATCATTAAATGTTGTCAGTGGAATGGCAATGTGACTGCCCGTGTTACTTACGAAAGCAATGTTGTAAACATGATCGTCAACACCGAATGACTTAACGACAACGACTCTTGTGTATATCCTGAGTGCGACAAAGACAATGCCAATGGCCGTTAATGACCACATAACAGCAACGACCCACGGCCCATCACCTCCCATCGCCATAATGGCCTAGATGGACTCTCTCAGATAATAATTTTATTGTAGCTCGTGTAACGATAGAAGAACGTTGATGATGAGCCACCAACAGATGATGGAAGAATAAAAGTAGCGAGCCAAAGCTCATGATGGGAAACGATTAGTTATTTGGCGAGCCACAGAATAACACAAATTTTTCGTACTGTAAGACAGATTCTGAATCCGGCTGGTTCCTAAAGCAGAAAGGCGAAAGGCCAACTGCGTGGGTTTTATTGAGACAAACTACCCGCATTCCAGACCCGGCAGGTCGGTCAATAGGCCTGCTGCTCGGCTCCGGAACTGCAGGTATGGCATTAATTCCATTGACATTGCTTTGCACTTTAGACGATTTTGCCTCGGCAGCTCAGCCGGAAGTGACACCCCGACGAATCGAGCCGATCTTCGTATGGCGTCTCATGGTGAAGGAAGTTTGATGCCAGATACTGTTCAACACTACACACACGTTCGTCAAAAGTTATGCTTAAGTCTGGTATACCATCCCTGATCAATGTAGGTGATTGCAAGGCGCACGTCAAGTCGACCACCCCTTTCATGGACAACAACAAAGGCTTTGTGTTGCGATTAACCTTGTAAAGCACTACATATGTATTGTCGCCGAACGACAACTTATTCTTATCAGTTCACATCAATGGGCTGTCGATCGAATAGCTCTTTACTTCTCCACAGATTTCACAAGACGATGAATACGAGAGTGCCCGATTGACTTCCACTGCGTTACCCTCGATCTGACGAGAATGGTATTTTCACAAACCCGTAGGCATGTCGCTTAAAGGTGGCGTCTTAACAATAGAATCTTGAATTAGGTGGCGGCTGATCAACAGGCGTTAATTGAGACAGAAATCAATTGTGTGGCAGGCTGATCATAAGACTAGAGGCCTGAATGCGGAGATTGGACGCCACACGGCAGAGAACGGCAATCTGCCCTCAAGCCTGTTTTATATGAAATGCTTACTTTTAAGATACTCAGCTTCGTAAACTAAGTCTGCCTCTCACGTACTTCATATGCAAACATCTGGTTAGATTCCACCCCATGCCTATCCCTCATCTTCACCGCCGTCTCTTTGCCAGTCACCGGCACACGATACTCAAAGCCCGCATCAGCAGTACGACCATCAGGGAGAGCATATGGGAACGGCAGATACTCTGGCAACAAGTCCAGTTGCCGTAAAAGTGTTCCCTGGTCCCATGAGATATGCTCGTGATACAGTCGGTCTCCTCGGATATTGACGACAGCTGTGAATGGAACTTCGGCTTTGATGTTCGTGGGAGGAACGCCAGGCAGCCTATATATATTGAGTACGTGTGTCCTCAGTAGGGGAGAGTACTTACATCCAAGGGACTTCCTGGTCGTGAGTAAACTTGAAGATGAATTCATCAACGACTCTGTCGATACCAACCGTTCGGCTTATTAGATCCAGTTCAGAATCTGCCGAGTTATTAAAGATGAAGTTATGACGGTAAAAGTCAGAGAGTTTCTCGCGGCCAATTCCACCAGTCAACTGCAACCACTAGTCAGAACTATTACTTCAATCGTCGAGTGAATGACTTACTGTTGGGATATGATTGACATAGGGTTCCTGAACCATAGTACTCATCGTATGCTCAACAGACCGATCGGCGAATTCATAGTGAGTATGTTCCTCCCAGATATGTTCAAGGTCGAAGTATGGCCCTCCAACCTTTGGCTTGAGAAATTGAAGGTTCCTTGTATGCGAGACGGATTCCATGTTATAGTCAAAGTGCTCATTGAAAGGTGTTGCGAACGCGTGGCTTTGTGCCTTGGGGTAGAAATACTCGACGCCAAGTGCCTTATTAGTGCTGCGCTTTGTAGCTGATCCTACTATGTGCTGTAGAAGAGGAATGTCTATAGAAGAGAGTTCTGACTGATTGGCTTGATCCACGTAAAGCACTGCTGCCACAATGTCAGAGACTCCAATCAAGCACGATGCGACAGTATTCCAAAGATCTGGAGCGTATACTAAAACCTGTTAGTCACGAAATAACAACCATGATTGCGATCCTACCAACTAAGCCAATCCTGCCCTCATCGCACTTATCGCACTGCGTCAAAGCCTCAAGCGCTTCAGCAATGACAGACTGACTGCTCGTATCCTCGAACACAGATGATTCAATCTGGACGACAGTATATCCTTCTTCGGCCCACTTTATAAGAACCGAAGGAACACCATCTTTGATCTCTAAAACATCTTCTGAAGTTGGCGTAAGAACGACCAGTCCAGGTCCATGGCCACGGCGCGACAGTGGGGGGAGTAATGATATACCAGGCCTGACAACCTTCAGCTGAGGTGTGGGCAGTGGTTTTGGCGGTTGGGTGATGTCTTCGAACATGTTTATCGGTCTTAGATAACAAAAGCGAATGGAATTGGGTTGTTGCAGTTAAGTTGAGACTATCTGTGAAGTTCTCCGCATATCATGTTTGAGGGGTTCCGGATATGACGCACCCGATTTGGTAATAAGTCCCGTCAAGATAAGACGTCTTGTGATTCAGTTTTACCTGCCTCAATAATCAGAATAGTTCTTCATGGTTTCAAAACATGAGGACGAGACTTCTGGCTTCTAATTCCAATGGAGCTTCTTGTTCAGTGGCGTCGTTGTCGAGTCACCATTCACGGTCAAATTGCAGGTTTATGGGATATACGAAAACTCATGGCTGCGCAGTGTTTGCCCAACCTGGCTGAAACACGGGTCGAAATATTTTGGGTTTTGCCATGACGGCTTGCGAGTCTGGCAGCTGGGGAACACCAGTGTTATGTGATTTCGGATCTGCTTTTTGGCGATATGGAACACTTTGAATTGTGCACTTGCTTCTTTGATTATCGAAGAGCACCTGCAGTATTTACACTACTTAGAAGAAAGTTGAACAAAAATACATTGCATTTATCTACAAGAGTACTGTACTGGTGAACTCTGTGGAATTAACTTGTTCATGATTATTTTGCATTCAATCGAAACCATAGAATGCTACGGTTTCTACTACATAACTACCTAGAAAAGCTTCTCAAGCATACTATCAAGCTCACTGATACCATCCTCCCCAATGCTATCCTCCAACCATCCCTCAGCCTTCTCCACCAACATCTCCCAAGTATCCTTTTCATCCATGAGCTTCTTCTTGAAGAAGAGAACAGCACAGGCTGTAGCGAGGATGCTGTCCTTCTCTGCGTGGTCCCTGACAGCTGCAGGGAGTTCAACCTTAGAAACTGTTTCAGCACTAAGACCAAGCACGCGCTCAAGGTCAGCGCTCCATGTCCAGCTACCGGAGAAGGTTTGCAAGGTTGTGAGAGCTTGTAGCGGGCTTAACTCGCTTATCTTCTTCCGGGCGGGAGTTGGAGCCTGATAGGGCACTTGGGGAGCAGGGGGTCCATCGTCCATTAAAGCAAAGCCCATGTCTTCATCAGATTCACTTTCTTCATTCTGTTCTGCGACAGAACGTCCTACGTCACAGAGATCTCCCCCTTCGTCGTCACCAAAGTCTACAAGTGGCATCGCTGCAGCCTCATTCATTTCACTTCGGTATTGAGCCAGCAACTTTTCATCAACCTCGGCAGCCGGGGGTGCGAGAGCTGCGGCTTGGGCAATTGGTGGTTCAGGATTGCCTGCCATGGGTGGAGGAACATGAGCGCTGCCAAACAGCCCCCCACCCGCACCAGATGATCCTCCCGGGGCGGCTCCGAACAGACCACCTCCGGTGTTGGACGAGCCTTTTGGGGCAAATCCGAACAAACCGCCGCCGGTGCTAGCTGACCCTACTGGGGCAGCTGGTGGTGGAGGGTGAGCACTGCCGAACAGTCCTCCGCTCGTACTAAATGATCCTTCTGGGGCAGCTCCGAACAAACCGCCGCCGGTGTTAGCTGACCCTACTGGGGCAGCTGGTGGTGGAGGGTGAGCACTGCCGAACAGTCCTCCGCTCGTACTAAATGATCCTTCCGGGGCAGCTCCGAACAAACCACCACCGGTGTTCATTGCTCTGGAGTTTCCGAAAACTGCAGCCGAGCTACCGGAGGCACTGAATGGATTCGTTGAAGAAGCGGGCATAGATTGTAGGCTAAACGCACCTCCGAAACTAATCCCGGTCCTTGCAAAAGAGCGGCCTGGTGTTACAACATTTCTGGACTCAGCAGTGATAGCTTCCTGAGGTTGTTCCACCTCCTGCGCATCCTCGTTGTCTGCAACAGCGACAAATGAGCACCATTTGCCTCCAACCTGGTACTTGACACCCAGACGTACAGCTTCCCTCTCCACCATGTCCGAGAAGTGGCCGTCGTGCTTCTCCTTGAGGAGCTTACCACTGGTGTCCTTGGCATGGGCGAGCCATCCTCGTCCTTCTTCCAATTCCTTGACTTCTTTGCGAGCTGCGAGACAGTGAATCACAGAGTCTTTCTCAGCAGTTGTGGTGATAGGTATCTCAAGCTCCAGAGGGCCATGGCGAGATGTACCCTTGAGAATGACAGACTTGGGTTGCTGAGCAGGAGTCGCATCGGAGAGGAGCACATATACAGTTGTGCGACTGAAGGGAAATAGCGCAGGAATGCGACTAGGTGTCTGCAGGTAACGAGGGACAGAAACAGCAGGAAGATGGTCATATTTGTTGTCGGTCGCGGGTGCATCTTTCATGTTGGTATCGTCGTCGTCGTCGGCAGAGTTATCAAACAGTGAAATGGGCTTCTTCGGCGCTTCACTTTCCTCAGTCGTGCTGGTCTCAGTGGTGTCGATTTTCAGACCATCAGCAACCTTCTCAACCAGCTCGAACTCGTCGTCGTCAGTGGAAGAATCTACTTTCTCGTACTTGATCTCAAGAGAGTAGTCGGTAATATGAGGGGACAGAGCTCCCCGGAGCATGCGAACCACCATCTTGTCCATCTTCTCGTTGTCGCCGACTGTTTGAGAAAAGCCATTGCCAGCTCGAGCGATACCCTCAATAAGTGAAGTGCTGACGCCAGCTCCAATACCAAGAGAAAAGACTCTTGCCGTGCCCTCACTTTGAGCTACCTCGGTGTTGATAAGCTTGAAGAGACTATCTTGATCCCAGGTCTCGCCATCGGTCAGCAGGAAGACTTCCAGGTTCATGTCCCTATAGCGTTTTTGGAAAGTGGCTTCAAAGGGTTGGTATACATCGGTTCCCCCGTAGTTTGACTCGAAAGTCTGAACATGCTGCACAGCTTTGTCCAGGGTTTCTTGGCTATAGGTCTGAGATCGCTCCCAGAGAAAGCTAAAACTGGAGCCGAAGCTGCAAATGTTGAACTTGACACCGACAGGTAGGGACTTGAGGAAGATTTCGAGGGCAGCTTTCAGGTTAGGAATCTGACCAGCCATACTTCCACTTCGATCGCATACGAAAACAATTTCTGGCTTTTCAGTTGGCAACTTGAACTTGGGAACGAGCGTCGTCATAATGGCGCGCTGATTAGGAATGGTAGGGTGCGTCTCGAGGATGGCCGAGGGCTCTCCGATCTTCGTTGCGACCACCTGAACAATGAAGTCCTGTTCCAAATGGTCGGTGCCTTGTTGGAGAGTGGCAGAAGCCCGCTGGAGGGAGGGATCCTGAGACTTTGTGGTGGATGTGGTGCCGATATCAACAGAAAGTGGGTGGGACGGCGACTGAACAGACTTGATTGACGAGCCGTCAGGCATCTCAACATCGATGGTAAACGAAATTCCTTGCTTCTGGATGACATTAGAAACCCCAACTGACTCTACATTCCCATATCGGGGAACAATTTGTGTGGGGATGGTGAAGCGAAGGCCGTCCACTTGAGCATCGTGCTTGAGCTCACCAAGGTAAGTGATATCGACCTGGACCTTTTCGCCGGCAGGGACGTTGCCAATAGTTGTGGTAAAGGTATCGGCTGCTTCGAGGGACTGTTTGAAAAGACCAGCTGTTTGTCCTTTAGCTTTGGCTTCATTATAAACTTGCTGTGCTTTTTGTCGTTCTTTTACTACGCCTTTGATGACACGAGAGCCGACGGTGCAGGTAAATGCGACAACAGAAACGCCATCGTAGAGAGGGAACACATAGCGGAGTTCGTCTATAGCGTTGGTGGTGGAATTGATAAAGGTCTGTGTGAGATTGGTGCGGGACGTAGTAGCCAGAATAGTGGTATGGGCATTGACCTGGACCTGCGGGAGGTATTTGGGGGTGTTGTTGACCAAGATGTAGCAGCCGCAGTTGGTAGAAGCTACTCCTCGGTGCCAGGGGTTGCCGAAAAGAGACATGTTGGATGATGATGACGATGCGGGGTAGTGAGACTGATGGTGTTGAGGGGAAAGCGGCTCAAAGTAAGAGCAAGCAATTAAAGCAGATGTTCAGTCTCGTGATCTCAAGATGACCAAAGGAAGGTAAAACGAAGAGGGCGTTATTCGGTGCAAAATCAATAGTCCGTGGGTCCAGCTCAAACGTGAGTAGACTAGAGTCGTAACCGTTCAACTTGTAACTCAAGAGTGAGCAAATGTTAGGAAGACTTGGGATAAGATGAGTAGTGTAAAGAATAGCAGGATGAAGCAGAAGTAAGAGCTCTCTCTTATACACTACAATTCTCTAGTACACGCTGTGACTCAATCGGCGTCTTTGACATTATTGAAGTGAAGTTAAAATGGTTGCCTCTATGCCTCACACTCCTGCCTGAAGCCATTGATTGGTGGTTGTGTAGCCTGTCATCCAAGGCATGAATTTGATTGGTCCGTAAGTCATAGCTCTGCTGCCTGCCTCACAGAGTCACGCTAAGGACCACTATCCAAAACACAAACATGCCTTCGAATTGCTCTGTTTGGCTGAATTGAGTGGTAAATAATGCTCTGCTTACACAATCGCGTTCTGCCTATTGATTAATTGTTGTCTAGAGGGTTTTTAGTGTGAGGGAGCCAGCGCCGAGTGGCTTAGCGTTGAAGTGATGACAAAGCTGGTGTGCGATAAATCTGCCTTGGCGTACAGTTAAGCTTAAAACGAGAATGCTAAACATCGTGATAGAAGTGGGTAAGTATGTGGCATGGAAGACGACCTAAGGTAAAGGGTTTAGTGGATATTTGCATCTTTTTGGTCGTCATGTCGCAGACAATCAGGCACATCAACGTGTGAGACGGAATAGACACACACAACTTCGGGACTGAAGATCTGAGGGGTTTAGTATTCAATTCACAAAATTGAAATTAGATCATCGGTCCGCTCCTCCTTGTCTTTGGTGTTGCTTTCAAGGACAATAGTTCTAACAACGACAAATACTACACCCAAAATCCCCAAACAATTATCCTCATAAACCCCGAGCCGCCCAAATCATCCTAGAAATAGCAACCGACGGCTTAGTAATTGCGTTCGAAGTGCCAGTTGGATTACCTATCTAACACTTGATCTCATGATACCACAATGAGCATCATCTACTGCTCTATGTATATATAAAATCACAGAAAAACGAAAGATAAGTTCCGGTATGTCCAGCCTGAGGGTTGTCTGTTATGCTGTTTGCATAGTCCCACAAAGCAAGCTGATGGGCTACTCGACGTCACGATCTTGATATGCACCACGGATTCAAGCAATTAGACTTCCGGCACATCTCCAAATTCAAGCAGCCCAAATGAAACCCAACCAATTAAACAAACTCTTTGCGGCTTATGTCTTTCTTAGAGAACTAAAGCTGCACAACATGGTTTATATCCGCCTGCATCATTGGCCATGCTAAAGTCCGGGCTCTTAAACCCGACATCAAACTCCAGTTCAACCCCGGATACTACTTTCGGAAATTTTGTATTCTCCGGCAGAGTATATGCTTGGTAAGACACACCGTGACATAACGTTAAAGAGTTTCTATAAAGTATTGTCCTAACCACAGCTTTTACGGATGGGTTCACTTAGATCATTACACTGAAAGCTCACTCACTGTTGAAGCAACGAGTTTCAAGTCCTAGTCTTTCCCAATGACTCCTCCAAGAATCCTTCTCACCGGCGCCACAGGCTACGTGTACGTCTCAGCCCTCATGCAAAGCCAACCACGGCACTAACAAAACCAGAGGCGGGAGCGTTCTCAACACCATCCTGAGCTCCCCCCATCCCTCCCTCAAAAACATTCAAATCACTGCCCTCGTCCGCCGCGAAGAGCAAGCCAAGACTCTCGCTGAGTTAAACATCACTCCCGTTCTTTTCTCAAGCCTCGACGACACGGCACTCCTGGAACAGCTAGCCTCCGAACATGATGTTGTCATACACGCTGCAAACGGGTATCACATCCCCTCTGCAAAAGCTCTGATAAAAGGTCTTGCTCGGAGAAAGGCTAGAACTGGAGAGGCGGTGCACTATGTTCATAACTCTGGAACTTCTAATTTTGGTGATAGACCTATTTCAGGAGCGTATATTGAGAATCCACCTCGGATCTTCTCTGATAAGGATGATATCTACGAGTATGAGAAGTATCGTGAGGGTATTGAGACTTATCACCAGCGAGCAGCCGACGTGGCCGTTTTCGAACTCGGTGCTGAGACAGGTGTGTTGACATACATTATCTGCTCACCCCTGATCTACGGTCGAGGCACAGGTCTTTTTAACAAATCTTCCATCCAAATCCCCATCCTTATAAAATCAGCCCTCGCCAGAGGCGAGGCCATATACGCCAGTGACGGTCTTGCCGTCTGGGATCACACGCATATTGAAGATGTTGCTGCTCTATACACCCTCGTCTTAGCCAAGGCTCTCTCCAAAGAAGATATCCCGTCTGGTAAAGATGGGTTCTACTTCGCCAATGCAGGAAGACATTCTTGGCTAGATATAGCAAAGAGTATCGCCAGGGTAGGCTATCAACTCGGAAAACTTCCCGCTGAGCCAAAGAGTGTTACGCTGGCTGAAGCGAGTCGGACTTGGTTGGGCGGTGATGAGGATCTTACGGAAGCGGCGTTGTGCTCGCAGTAAGTTGTACTCCTACTCTCCTGTTCTTTTCAATTTATGCTAATTCTATTTGTTAGCTCTTTGACCAATGGCGAAAGGAGCCGTGAGTTGGGGTGGGAGCCTTTGAAAGATGATTCACGCTGGGAGGAGACTATTGCAGAGGAGTTTGAGGTGGCTTTGAAAGACATGGCTTCGACTTGATTGGAAGACAAACATCAGTTCAGGTTATTGTTGGATTATGCCAGCTTGTTCGACCATGCAACTTGTCGAGAGGCCATCGTCATCGAAATTTGAACAGCTAAGACTAGCATTGATCTCAGTTATCTCTTGTCACTCATTGACTTGTACTCAAGAGTTTCAATAATTCCAGCAAATCACCCATATATCTCTACTGAAGCGTCTCCTCATCCTAATCATCCATCCCATAACCTCACCCCGCTGACTCCTTCCAACCTCCATACTATCAAGCACTCCCTATCCCCGTCCCCAAATCCAATTCCATCATCCCATCAACTCAACAACATCCTCCCCAACCCATCCACCGCCTCTTAACAATCCATACCACTGTCACCCGTTTCACCCACGCAGCTGGTCATCCCTCATCAGCCACGCGTGGGGACCAAGAGCCACCGACCCACGGTGGTCTGATCCGCATCACGCCAGCTTTGCTCGTCCCCATCTACCGGGTGACCTGGCCTGACATGCACGTGTTGCTCACATATACACACATTACCCATGTCGTTGTTCCTTGAAAGTCCCTGCATTTGCTCTTGTTCCCGAGACCCATCGGATCGACCTGGCAGAAGCGAGTGAGGCTCAAAGGTTGTTGTGACCCCGTTTCTCGTGCGTACCGTTTCTTACTGTTAGAAGCAATCCAACCATCACGAGCACAATGAGTGAGATAAATGTTGTAAGGAACATTAAATGTATATTGGAGATTGTTTATCCTATTTCATGAGAAGCCATTCCCATTGTTTTGTTCAAAAAGCTTATGACAAAGAGTCAAAGCCAATGGCCATCCGATACGCCGTGAAATCAACAGAATGTCTCTCCCAGTTTCTAAAAACGCCCGAAAACCCCAAGGACATCATAATTCATCACACAAGCTCGAAGCATGCGTTTCCAGATTGCCGATCCAAAAATAATATCACACAGAAAACAACAGTCTAAAGGTCTTTTGGAAGAGATGTCTATGCCCAGACACCAGCTGGGGGTCCCTGATCTCTCATCATGACCATCTCGAAGCCCTCGACACGGTTTCGGAGCTGGCTGTTCTCGCGGGCGAGGCTCTGGTTCTTCTTCTCGAGGTGGGCGATGTACTCGGTGGCTTTGCTAAGGATGGTGGCCTTGTTGAGCTTGTGGGCTGGGGCAAGTCCGCCGAGATCCTCATCGCCCTCTTCTTCCAAGCCCTCGAGGCAGGGTTGCTCGAGTCGGTGGACCATAACGCGGAGGGCAGGGACGGAGTCTCTGAGAGCGGCGATCTTGTCGTTGAGGTTGGTGCGGTAGCGCTTCTCGATCATGTTGTGCGCGGTCTTCTTGGGAGGAGAGCAGTGGCGGCGGGTCGCGGGAGGGGGTGAGACGGAAGAGCGTGAAGAAGAGCTTCCGGAGCCTGAGGACTTGCGCTTGCGCGAAGGATATCGACCAGCGTCCTTGGAGGTCATGCTGTTTAGAGAGGAAGACATCTGAGAAGGGTTGGAGTTGGAGTGCATCATGGACTGAAGGTGAGGAGGTTGAGAAGAGATGGAAGAAATAGGAGTCTGGAAGAGAGGCTGAGTATCAATGTCGTTCAGGCCAACTCTGCCGAAGGGCACGGCATCATTGATGGTGCCAGAAAGGTCGTGTGGGTTGATGGCTGGGCTGAGCTCCATACTGTTTCGTGATGGGATTGTGGAGAGGTTGATGCCGTCAAAGGGTTCCTGCTTGGGGAGGATGTCGAGGTCAGGCGATAGCGTGGCCTTGTCGTCCCAGTCTATCCAATCGTTGGAGACGGGAAGTTGGTATGGGTTGGCAAAGACGGGGGAGAGAGGTGAGTCGGGAGAATGAGCTGAGTCACCACTGAAGTCGGCAGGGTCGTAGAAGGAAGAAACACCGAGGTGCTATTCAAGATGTTAGGTGGTTGTATTCAACAAGAGGGTTAAGCGTGTATGTTTGAGAGTGTTTGAGAGTGAATGATGAAAGAATAGGATGCTTTGTGGTGTGGTGTATGTTAAAGCTTGTGGTGAGAGGGTAGGATATAAAGATGAGGTTGATAGATGGATAAGCTTAGTGAAGCTATGGTACGGCAGTGGAATGCTCAAATGGGAAGAGTGGGCTGAGGTGAGGTGAGGTGAGGTGAGGGGGGGACATGTGCCATATAAACAATGCCCCAGACTGTGGTCGGCCAGGGGGTGTGGGCAATTTACATACGTTGTCTGAGCTGAGGAGCAGGGCCAAGACAAACGACGGCCAGCAGATGTAGGGTAATAGGACCGAGAATATAGACAGAAACGTACCTGTTTGTTCTGAGGATGACCAAAGTAGTCGAATGATATGTCGGCCATTGTGTTGTTTTGGCTTTGACAAGAGTCGATGGTTGACTGATGGATGATATGTATTGCTCCAGCAAAGACTGAGGAGCGATGCTAGGGGTGTGTGGGTATGATATGAGAGGGCGTGAGAGTTGAGAGCTAAGAGGATGATTGAGTCGAGTCAATTGAATTAATTGAGTTGATCCAATGTATAATGATGAGACAAAAGATGAAACGGTAGAATAGATCGAGTCTGTCTCTATCGTGTGGTGTCTTTTGTGTAAGGTTTGGTGTGTTGTGTCGCAAAAACGTTTGTTACGGTGGTGGGTATCAGACGGTAGTGGTACGTGGTCGATGGTGGGGAGAGAGTTCTCGAGTGATGGTATTTCGATTATTTCGATGTGTGCATGTCATCAACAGAATAGAATGGGCAGACTTCTTCTTTTGTTGTTTTTGGAAGGGGGGATGGCGAGACGGGGCAAGCGATATATAGCTTGGGGGTTGGCTTCAAACAAAAGGGAATCCTTTTGTTAATTTTTTTCTTTACTTTACCCTCCTCCTACAAAGAGCTACACACCCAGGGGGGGAAGAGAGGAGTCAGGGATTGGTTCTCGTCTGGTGAATGGGCTTAGAGCGACAGTGCCCGACATGTTGTGTTCCGCGTCATACGACCGCCCATTAGAAGGGGCGGGGGCTGCCGAGTCTTGAGAGCTTGGCGGGGCCGGTTCTCTTAGATTTGCTCGTTTGCGGTACGTACCGAAGTAACAGGGTTCAGTAGCTGTAGCAGAGAGAGATAATTGATTGATCCCTGATGCCTTCTCGCACATGGGCCAAATTATGGGAATCTCTCGTCCAGATCATGGATAACTTGCAACTCTGGATCCCTAACGAAATGGGTCCTTTGTGTGTCTCTTTCTACGCGTCTTCTCGCACTTGCTCTTCTGTTAGTGCCCATTTCCTACAAACTAAACAATCAACGCTCGACTCCCTTGTCAATTGAGTGAGGATTTACACCGTCGTTTCCCATTGTCGGAGCTATCTTGCCGCAGAGTCAAGTCAACCCCCGTAACACAGCGGCTACTGACAGACATGGCTTATGACAGGTGCGCTAGCTATTCTTAAGCGGCTGGGATGCAAATACATAGCTCCCGCTTGTGATCGACGCAACGTGGACTCGCCGTTTGAGCTAGCGAATGTAACTTATGATATGTTGTTGGTCCAGAGGTGAAAGGTCGAGAATCTCTCCCATGTTGTAAAATACCCCCCTTGCTTCTGTTGTTTCTCGTTTTTACTGGATGTGTTTAAAATATGAAATGTGATGTGAGCCTGGATGCGAATGTGCCAGTCTGCGCCCTGTGCTTTTGCTCAAAGTAAGCGAGAACGCTGTTGACGATCTCCAGCTTCCAATGGCGATGCCAATTACGGGTGTTTGCTTCAACAGCTATAAACAAAACGCCAAACCGAAACATGGCGTTGATATGTCTCAAACCATCACCGATTATCTTAACAAACACCCGTCATCCCCTTACTCTCCCCTTCTCACCTTCGGCAGTGCTCACGCTGTCAAAAATGCTGACATGCTTCGCTTCCGCTGCACCTCGGAACTTCCAGAAGGTCCAGAACGCCCCGAATTAGCACGCCCAGACAGTCTTCCTGTAGCTAAGAAATAAGTAAGGTAGCTAATTATCCTTGTCTTCCATAAGGTGCCAGACGAAAAAGGGTGTGCTATATTGGAACCTGTCAAAGTGTTATGCCGCTCATTCATGACTCGTGATGTAAGCTTCTTTGGCTTGTTTAGAAACTTGGCTTTCAATGTCCGGTAGAGGTTGCAACGGGCTTCAATGGCTTGTTATTCAACGTCTCAATCGTTAGACAGGTTCTCCATCTAACCGTGTATACAGACGTCCTCTTCTCCGAGCTCCAGATACAGCATCTCTAAGTGTACACCATTCTCTAAAGCTCGGTTCACTAAGCACATCCCTCAAAAGAGTCAATGCCCAGTATTCGTATCCACGACAATCACCGAATTCAGCCTCAAATTGACTCGAGCTTCTCTTCCATTCGAATCTCCATTCATCCGTCCTCACCAAAGCGCGACCGCTGCTCGCCTATCGTTCCAGACCTGGCCCTACCCACGGTGTGGGGGGAGTCTTACAGCGCATCTTTTTCTCGCCAGCTTTCTTTCCCATCCTAGCCGAGCTATCCTCTTCCAGGGTTCGTCCCACGCGTGTCAGAAGCCCGTTACTTACTTAATACGTATCTCCATCTTATTGCCTCGGCACTAGTTCCGCACTGTGGCGAGGTAAGCGAAGGGAGAGCGCCTAGAAGGTCAGGAACGTTCGAAGGTTTTGGCGAACGCCGAAACGGCGTTCGCACTACGAAAGAGGAAATTCGGGAATTGTCTTCTATAGTGGCCGAAGTGAGCTTCTTCGTGTTTGGAGTCGAGACTTGCGGATGGATAATTGGTGAACTACATGATATGATACCTGATGATCTTTGTCGAGATGTCTTTACCGAGGTCGAGGTCAGTCTACTATAAGGATTGTTAGTTTTTCCTTTATGGCGGTCAAAAACTGTTAAAGAGATGGGATATCCTGGAGTTGAATTCAGAAGTAATTGATGCACAACATGCTACAGCTGTCCCACGTTCCACTCAGTTGATGCCGTGCATATATCTCACACCCATGTCGACGTCTGTTCTCAACTCCATATTTTGCCAAGATTTGTGCTCTTTACCTCGTGAAGATATTCCACAGCTTCAACCAACTATCTCACAGCTAAGGATCCAGCTTCATCCTAATCCGAATACCATCACGATCTAACTAGGCATTCGCATCATCATCACTCAGTTATCCCAGGCATTACGTCGCATTCCCTCATCATGGGTCGATGATAACCCCGCTAGACGCAAGCTCCCGTTCGGCCTCTCATCCCAATCCTGGTCAAACGAACAATAATAATTGTAAAAGCCCATCATCAATTGAGAATACCCATCATGATGCGCATCATGACTCTCCGACGCGGAAGATTATGGGCGTTTACTTTGGCCATAGTGCTGTTTCTAACTGGGGCCCAGGGAAAGTGGCCTGATTTCTCTAACAGCCCATTCTAAATAGACCTGCCCACCCATTGCAGAAACGCGTGAGCGGAGGGTGCCGGAACGGAATGGCAGTGTTAAACTACAGGTCCTCCACCACCACTCTTGGGTGAAAAAGTACATGCTTCTCATCGCGGGAAATCTTCTTCCAAACGTTCGTCCGTTGTAAAGGGCCGTGCTATTCCCCCCCCTGGGATGGGACGTTTTTACGGGCACGAGATGCTCCCATCACGAGCCTGCCCGTTCCCGCACCCGTACCGTACGGTGCGTCTCGGCGCCGGGAGTCGCCACCAGACGGTTCAATTCTTTTTTAGACGCGGGTTCTCGTTGTCGCGCGTTTGCACGATAAACTATCGCCGTGCTTTTGGACCTGGACCCGGGGGACATGTAGTGTACAGCGGCAGAGCAACCCCGGCGCGGAGCGGCCTGTCTACGGTCTGTCTGCGGCACCCTGCGGCGTCGCTTTGGGTTTCTTAGCTTCTGAAACAAAGTGACGTTGGTGGATGTGCGTTCCGAGGTGAGTGAGCGCAATGGGTCTCAGTTCTGTGTCATCACGATGGATGCGTCCTGATGCTGATCTGGCGGTTTGCTGCATTGTGTTGGAAGAATTACTTGGAGGTGATATGATTCTCAAAAGTTGTTGATCTCGATGCGAATGACGTTAAGTGTCAATTTGTCATGCTCAATTGCGTTTGATCACCCCCGCTAAGGAACATCAGCCCTGTTCTAGTGCTGTAACACCAGTAAAAGATCGCCCTAAGCCGCGGGTCCGCTTCAAAAACACCAGGGAAAAAAAGACCGAGGCTTCCTTACGGATACTCGTAAACTTGAACGCATCTGACGCAAATCGCAGTCGCTGTGATTTCATCCTGCTCATCTAATTCCAATCTCGATGTCTCGGCCAAGGTATGCATTCATGTCTCGGCTAAGGATTTCATCCATGTACTCTTCTCCATATTTTAGCCACGCCGTTAAGGAGAGTCAAAAGCAGGATGGGTACAGCTGAACAAACGGGCTAAAAGAGTTAAAAGCTGAGAAAAAGAAAAGAGACATGCATGTGTTCGAGACGGCGACGGCGTAAAACGTCCCTGCAGCGGGCCGCGTCGGCTAACCATTTCCATGTCGAGTGTGTGTGATGAAAATGTCTCGAATTCTTTGGATTTGTTGTAAACAGCAAAGATTAATCATATTAATTAATTCCTTTTTTGTTTTGGCACGGCAGTTGGTTCTGTTGAGGAATTTTGTGCTTTCTTTTTTTGTCGGCACTTGCTTTATCAGCGCTTACACAAAAAACGTGAACAGTGAATGAACCTCTTCCTCTTCTGATACAGCCTCTTTCTTTTGTTGTGTTGGTTCAACTGTTCGTGTGACATCCTCTATTCGATGTGGTGGCCTCCATTGTTCATTAGTTGTACATCGCAGCGCCATCGTTTCCTCCCTCCGTATTCTCGACCCTTGCAGATCCTCCAGCATTCGAGCGCAGCATGATGTCACCCAAGCACTTACCTCAATCATTGAAGCTATTCAGGGTCTTTCCTCATATGATGTTTAGCTGGCAGATCCTTCAGATGCAAAAAGGCCAGATGCAAACCGCTGTGACATGCCATAATAATCCCCTACCCTGTTATGTCCAGGCCTGAAAGCTGTTGGTAGCAAGCGTGTTCGGACGGACGGATAACTACTCTCTCCACAGTTTACACCAAGGATCTTCGAGTCCCATCAATCGACAGGAAAGTCATTCTCGTAAACGTCTCCGTCTTGGCACGTTTGTTAGTTACATTTGATCCCTACGAATGTTCTCTTTCCGCTGTGGCGCATGTACTGTAACTCGAAAAACGCATCTCAACATGCCCTCTGCCTTCTCCCTGCGCATATACGCAAACACCATCAACAAACACTTCACACTCTTTACTTGTTTTGATCTTTCCTCGTGTTGGCCCTATCTTGAGGCCTTCTTTTGAAATTCCCCTCATTTCACAATGCCCTCCCTTACAGCTCGGTCCACCCCCAGACGGCGAATGTGACACCTCCACCTCGCAGCCGAGAAAAGATGATATCTCACAAAACCTGCATTGGAGATATGCAAGCAGCCACCCGGGCTTTTCAGCAAAGGGTCTGGTTCTCTCTCCTATCATCCTCTGATCGTAACCCGTTTTATTAAACAGTCTGCCTGTTTGACGCCCGTTGCGTACGTTTACGGAAAAGCAGGATTTCTTTTCCCCAGCCTCTCAACCCCCAAACACTCGATTGGAAGCACATCTCGATGTCTGTGGGTGCATAATACCACACACATACTTCAGCAGTTCCGCGCTAGCTTTGCGAGATCCAGCACGTCTCCTGCTTCCACGTTGAACCCTTTCAGTTCAAGCCAGTCACGTCTGCAGCATCTCTCACGCTGCCGCATCTTGCCCACTAGCTAACTCGAGCGACCGTTGTAACACCCCTTGTCTGCTTTTTGTCACTCTCCACGCTGTCGTTGATCGGCGTGTCAAACTTCCTTATTCTCGCATCCGAAGAATTCAGCTCGCCTATCTGTACCCTCACCTGAAGAGGGAGAGTAATTCGAGGGTCAAGGACAACTCCACAGTTTTTGTGACACGGCAGAGCCAAGAGTGAAGGGCCACAATGGCTGGTCGAGAGCTGATCGAGAAACAAATGTAAGCATAGCGAAAGTATTGAGAGTTATTGCTGTGATCCCGTGGTCGGTAAGTTAAGTTGTAGACCCGCTGGTGAGCTAGAATCCGGAGAGCCCGGAGCGGGATTTGAGCCGCGATCTCGAGCGTTAACCCCGTAGCAGTCGGTAAACTTAATTAAACAAAGACACTGCACGTTGTTACTTGGCCGATTAGTATGGCTCAGCTGGCTTTGACTCGAATCCACTATTTACGAATGCCCCAACGCGACACATCAGTAGCTCACAGATGCGCAAGCTGTACCCCAGCTAGCAGCTTCGATCAAAGTATTGGATTGGATATCGTATTTTCTTTCCACTTGGACTAGTTAGCTCTGAAGTGAGAGTGGATTGAGTGGCAAAGGGCAGTCTATCGCGTTAATCGCGCGCATGGACTCGCCTCATGCCGATTGTATACGATGGCAAGACGTTGCTGGATCTGTTGGAACGAATTGGGACTCTAACGCTGGTGCTGCAGTATTTTATTGCTTGATTGATGGAGTGTCATGCGTCGAAGAGTCTTATGCGCTTCGTTGTTAGTTGATGTCTGGAACGTGCGATCTTGGCTCTCCATCTCAGCTGAACATCTCTCTAACCAGCATCAGGTTTACTGAAGAGTCCAATCAAGGATAACAACAATTGCTAAATACTTCACATTGACATTAATAACATAAATAATTCTGTAGTCCTTATAAAACTTAGCTCTTCGCCCAGAAGTGATGATTCAATCCTCGTCTGTAACAAGATCGAAATCACCGAGGAAAAGTCGTAGAGTCGTAGTTTATAGAATACAAAGGTCTTTTCTCTTCTACGTAATAAAAGGTGTATTTTAAGCATGTTTAACTTGTTTAAATCATCAGATACCTGTCGTTGCTGTCAGTATCGCTGAGTCACAGGCTCGCGATCTCTGCAACTACCTACCCTGCTGTGAGGCTGGGCGACCAAGCTGTCTAATGGCAAGTACAACTATTAAGCTATAGCAAGCCCATCATGGCTCTACACCTAAGAGATGACAGACTCTATGAAGACTTAAATAGTTTTAACTGGGCTAGTGCCAATCAAGATGCCATGTCGCAGCGTGCTTTGTCGTAGTTCAATCACCCAGTCCTGGCTGTGCAATGTTGCAACTCTCAAATATTAGCGCAACCACCTTTCAATTAGCATTCAGTTCAAGATATACTGGCTCAGAGCTTACTTAATTTACCGTATAGTTACTCAAAGTATCCTTATATTACGTTCTTGGAACAATCGCCGTCAACGACCTATTCGCATACACTATCCTGAACCACTCAGTTCTCACCTCATCTTCTAACGAATATACCAAATTATATCCCAGAACACACTTCAATACTCACTGATCTCTTGTTTAGGCTTATAACGTCGAAATGTTCACAATTTCCTGCTATATCAACGATGGCTCCCCTACTGAACGGTTGAACACCATCTTCCTTCAACGAACTCATCAAGAACAACTCCACAACTGAACAACAACGAGCAAGAGTATAAATCCCCTCAACCCCTCCTCTCTAAATCCCGTTTCCTTTCCCTCCTCAACTCATCCCACTGACACCCTACTCTCTACCCCAAGGGAGTATCTCAACATCTCACACCAATCCAGCATCACACAACACCCACCACTTTCGCCGCCACGATGTCCTCTCAGAATAACAAGCAACCCACCCCCAAGAGCATCCTGAAGGGCTCTTTCAGCAACCCCCCACAGATCTCTGAGCCTAAGCCCAAGCTCAAAGTCAGCTTCAGCTCTGAGAACAACACAGTCATCTCTATCCCCGCTGTTAACAGCGACCGTCCCAGCATGCGCCTCAAGGACTGCCCCAAGCGCAAACTCTTCACCGAAGGGTTTTCCACGGTTTGGGTCAACATGCCTCTCATCGAAAGCGGCGCCGTGGTCCTTGAGGCGGACACCTTAGGCGACGGGGAAGTGGTGGCCCCTGGTAAGGAGCTCAACTACGAAGAACTTATGGCGCTGCCCGACGACCAGCGAGCCATGGTCATCCTGACCGGGCCGTTTGAAGAGACCGCGAAGCGTCTGCGTGACCATAGTGAGAACTCCAAGTAAGCATGTCCCAGGACGTAGGAGGACGTAGGCTGCGCAGAAGTAGGCTTAAGACTTGCAGAGTTTCTTAGTCGTAGTTTGTGTCTGGTCATGTTCGTGCATCCTGTAGTACGATTAACATATTTACTGACTAGATATTGTGATAAATGCCTGTTGTAGATGTTGACATGCTGGGTCTAGAATGAATAGACATAAATAGCAAGGCATTGGGCATCTAAGATTGGAAAGGCACAAAACAATTGAGACTGCCATAGGGATGGGATTTGATCATGTATATACATATGCTGATAGTACACTCTGGTATCAATGGCGTCTGTAGATAGATATTTAATTTCTTGCCCTGATTGAACGGCCACCGAGGCCCTCTTCCCATAAGTGTGTGGTGTCTAACAAAATTTCTGCATCCTTTCCTGCAAAATACCTATGATCCGATCTATTAGATGATTCTGGCGCGATATAGCCCAAGCCGGAATTGCCTCCAACTAACCATCTGCCTCCATGATGCACGATGCCGCGGACTGGCACTCAAGGTCGTCAGTATTGTGACTCTTTGAAGTATACACACTCTCGGCCTTGTTAGTATCCGTCTCAAAGGGGTCCGGTGTTGAGTCAGTAACAGTGCCGCGCTCCTATTCTGCAGCTCGCTCAGTGCCCCCACGCCAAAGGCCATAGAATCCCTCACAGTTCTTCCACAGCTTGATCGTGCCGTCTTCTGATCCGGTGGCATAAAGCTTGCCGTCGGGGGAGAAAGCGATTGACCAGATTGGACCGTGATGTCCCTTATGGGTGTCGATTTCCGTTTCCTCATCATATCGGATAACCTTGGCCCATGTACCAGGTTCCTCGCCGACTACCAGCTTACGTCCCTTGAGGTCGAGCGTCACACTGGCGATAGTGTAGGGCAGAGTAATACGTTTCAGCTCGTCCATTGCCTTAACACCACCCCAGAAGTACGCAGTCTTCCCGGCAGCGACAGCAAGTACTGGCTTTCCACCACCAATGTCGCTAGGTGAGGCATACTGAGGAGCCAAAGACACCATTTCGCAGGACTTGATGTCCCCATCAAGCACCTCATGTCGGATGCAGGCTCGACTAGGCAGATCAAGCCATCGAATCGTCTTGTCGGACGCGGTCACGACAATGTTGGGGTCCTGGGTCCAGCAGATGAACTTGATGGAGCCAGTGTGAACACCCTCGCCGATCTCAAAACCAGTCGAGGCAGGAATTGTGGCAGGAGATCCAGATCCAGATCCAGCGAGCTCTGTAAGATCAAAGATACGCAGCTTCTTTTCCATGCCACCGGTCGCGATGAGATCGGAGTTGTCAGGTGGGTACGCGATAGCGCGCACAATGTGGTCGTGCTGGAGAGTGTAGAGCAACTCGCCGGTGTAGGTGTCCCAAATCTTGCTATGCAGGTGTGAGCAATGCAAAGCACCGTTCATAGGGAAGACTTACGCTGTAAAATCAGCCGATGCAGTTGCTGCGTTGGAGGCATCAGGACTGAGCCTAGCCTGCCAAACAGCACCCTTGTGGCCTATAAAAGTGCCGATCCTAGACATGTCAGAGGAGCATAGACTCAAATGACGAAGACCTTACCAGTCGCCAGTAATACCGTTGCGAAGCATAGGGTTTCCATCTATGTCATGTCAATATGCGCTCCATTGGAAGAAGATGAATGGCGCACCTTTGCAGGCTGAGATCATGTAGTAGACATCATTCTTCTCGAGGTCCTTCTCGATGGCCGAAAAGGCAATGTGCGGGACAGGTCGAGAATGACCGTGGCAGGTCAAGGGATGATACTGTCGAGGTTCGGAGGCCATTGCGGCGAAAGTAGGGATTGAAGATGGATGTGATAGGGTTTGTTGTTGTTGTTGTTGTTGTTGTTGTTGTAGATGCGAGCCAATTACGGCTAGTCGCAATACGATGGGTATAGGATGAGAGTAACGAGATGCTCAACTAGAGCTAATGCGTCAAAATTTGAAAGGATAGTAGGGGTCGTAACGGTCGTAAGCGTCGTTAAGAGCGTTTTGTATCGTGACTCGTGGTAGTGGTTGTCGCGTGTCGTCGCAGAAGTGTGGAGCGGAGCGTCTTTCTAACGATGACAATCAAGAACCCAAACTTGAAGGAAAGGAGAAGATGCCTGGAAGCCAATAGGAAGATGAAAGACGTGGTTGTGTCGTGAAGAGTCGCAGTAGAGAAGCGTGAACGTGCCCCCAGATCGAATCCCCCTTGAAATAGAAAAAAAAAAAGAGGAGGAAAAAAGAGGGCGGTGATAATTTGCCAAATATTTGCGAAGACGGCACAGGACAGGGAAGGAAACAGCGGCGCGCATTCGAAAGGCAGGGTCACGCTTGCCCAACTCGAACAGCGGGGTTGCAGCGAACGGTCGGTGGACCTTCCATTCGGGATTGCACCGCCACGAAGCGGGGTACAGCCGCCATCAGATGAGGGTTAAGCGACAGTACTTGTTGTATTGGAGCAATAGTTGATAGTTTTGGAAGCATCACTGGTGGTTATGAATGGCTTCTAGGGAGTTCGTTTAGTGCCTGCTTGCCAAACTGCTCTTCAACTTGTATCGCTGAATTGTGGCTGTTTGGTCTTCGGCCAGGTGGAGGTGGCTGACGCCTGGTGACGCATTGTGGCTTAAGCTGGACAGACCTGACGGGAAGGGGCAATCGATCAGCTTCCATTACTGACCAACGACTCTAAGATTTGTCACGTTTGCTCTCGTCTTTGATGGTTTTGATGATACAGCATCTCTCTCTCTTGTAGTTCTTCTTTGACGTTGACGACTTTTTCGTTGAAGAGATAGCAGGCCATTGTATTTTTGTTCCTCTTGCATCATCACTCTACCGCCCATCAAGCTCCCCTCTCCTGCAGTCACATACTCTCCTCATCTATCAAACTCAAAATGGCCGACTTCAAACTGTCCGCGCAATTGGTCGGCCACGAATCTGATGTATACATTCCTGTGGGCTGCGTTAAACACTTTTGATGCTTACAGTTTCTCTAGGTTCGAGCCGCAAGCTTCCCCTCTCCCGATACCGTCTTAACCGCCTCTCGCGATTGCAGTGTCCGCATATGGCGCCGCACCCAAACATCTCCTCCAAACTTTGACGCAACTCTCTTGAGCCGTGGCTCCGAATATGTGAATTCTCTCTCCTTCTTCCCCCCGTCAAGCGACCATCCAGACGGTTATGTTGTCTCTGGCGGCAAAGATACCATCATCGAAGTCAAGTCCCCCAAGGCAACCAGCTCCGACAACGCCGAGCGCCTTCTGGTCGGCCATGCCCACAACGTCTGTACCATCGACGTCTCTCCAAACGGCACGTATCTGGTATCTGGTGGTTGGGATGGCCAAGCGCGTGTATGGAGCCCCCAGAAATGGGAGACTGAGCTCAGTCTTAGCGGCCACGAAAGCATGGCGGTCTGGAGCGTCGTTGCGCTCGATGATCATACGGTAGTGACTGGCTGCGCCGACAAGAACATTCGAATCTTCGACTTGCGACAATCTACTGCTGGAGAAGTGTCGCCAAACTCAACCATCCATACACCCGACGTTGTCCGTGCCCTCTGCCGGGTTCCTCGAGATCACCCTAGTGGTGCGGATATCGCGAGCGCAAGCAACGATGGTACCATCCGCCTGTGGAAGCTGAATGGCCAGCAAGTCGCCGAACTTCATGGACACGAAAGCTTTGTTTATAGCTTGGCTAGTCTCCCAACTGGCGAACTGGTCAGTTCAGGAGAGGACCGTACCGTCAGGATATGGAGGGGCAACGAATGTGTACAGACCATCACCCACCCCGCAATTTCCGTATGGACAGTCGCAGCCAACCCCGAAACCGGAGATATTGTTACAGGTGCCAGCGATAGCATTGCCCGCGTCTTTACACGAAGTCCAGAACGCACTGCCGAGGAAGCGACACTCAAGGAGTTTGAGGAGTCCGTGAAGTCGTCATCGATCCCTCAGCAACAAGTTGGAGGTGTCAACAAGGAGAAGCTTCCAGGCCCAGACTTCCTGACGTCAAAATCGGGCACAAAGGAGGGCCAAGTCCAGATGATCAAGGAGGATAACGGCGCGGTGACTGCTCATACCTGGTCAGTGAGCCAACAACAATGGATCAATGTTGGAACAGTCGTCGATGCTGTTGGCAGCACTGGTAAGAAAGTTGAATACCAGGGAAAGATGTACGATTACGTCTTCGATGTCGATATTGAGGATGGAAAGCCTGCTCTCAAGCTTCCTTATAATCTCTCTGAGAATCCCTACGAACGGGCCACCAAGTTCTTGGGTGATAATGAGTTGCCTCTCTCATACCTCGACAACGTGGCCAACTTTATCACCGAAAACACCAAGGGAGCTACTTTGGGCCAGACTGCAGAATCTGGTGGTCCTGATCCTCTCGGTACCGAGTCACGATACCGACCTGGTGAGGACACTCAGCCTAAGGTGCTCCCTCAGAAGGACTATCTCAGCATTACAGCAGCTAAATATGAAGGTATGCATTCCATCTCACTAAGTCTTGGTACAGCCACTAACCTTTCTAGCTATCTTCAACAAAATCTTCAGCATCAACAAGAACATGGTCTCATCGGGCCGTAAAGATGCTGCCCTCAACCCATCAGATGAATCCACGCTATCCGATCTACGCACTGCGCTTGAATCGAACAAGCCCGTTCCCCAAACCGCTATTCCTCTTCTTGTTCGCATCCTCACACAATGGCCTTACTCGGACCGTCTAGCTGGCCTAGATCTCCTTCGCTGTGTCGCAAAGTATCCCCTTGTTGCTCAGTTCACTGACCCCTCTGTCGGTTCCCTTCTCGATCTTGCTTTTACAGCATCACTTCCCCAAGGCGAAACTCCCAACGAAAACGCAGTTATGATGGGTCTCCGAACCGTCGCCAACATCTTCTCCACCGCAAATGGTCGTTCGGTTGTTAGTGCTCAATCCGAGGAAGCCATTTCGTTCCTGGAACGTATCATTGGTGTATCTTCACAACCCATCGGCCCCTTCAACCGCAACATCCTCATTGCTGCCACCACAGTTGCAATCAACCTCTCTGTCCTTGTCCATCGTGAGCGCCTTCTCGCCCCTGAACAGCGTCGCCGTCTCGCCATCCTCCTCGGCACAATCCTCTCTCGGGATGGTCAAACAGACTCAGAGGCCCTCTATCGTGCCCTCGTGGCGCTCGGCACACTGCTTTCGGCGTCAAAGGCTGAAGCGGCCAACCTCGGCATCAAGGGGTGGATCCAGAGCGCTGTTGGACGCAGCTCTGAGGAACGTGTCAAATCTGTCGCGGCCGAGTGCGCTAAAGTGGCCCCATGAGTGTGATTGACGGTGACGGCAATGCAGGGCTACTGCAGGGCCAAGCCGAGTTCCGCTTGACGTGGAACGACGGATGTACGGAATTAGAAGAGGCATACATAGAGTTGTCCGTAGATGAATACCAGACTTGATACAGCATAGCTTCTAGATACAGATATATGTGAACTATGACGATTTTTGGTCTTTACCGTATCTTGCTCAAACAAGGCGTACATCATCTTTCATGGAGAATGTTCCCATCTTATCGCCAAAGCTTCGTTTTCACAAAATCTTGTCATATCAGTAAACAGGTAAGTAAAGAACTTGGTATAGAAGTTGAGTAAATCGTAGATTTCTCATGTCCTACGCGACATCTCAAAAGAATGAAGCAGATGAAAAAAGCTCCTCCAACACCAAACCAAGACTCGTCCCTACGAGGGGATAACAAAAGCCAGCAATTATAAGTTAAACCAAAGGAAGGGCCATAAACCCAGGGGTATCCTTCTCACCCCTCCGAAACGCCATCATTATGCTTTGCGATATACAATTTCTTTCTGTTTCTTTTCATCTCGTATTTTCGATCATTTCATCATCATGCCAGAAGTAGTGCCCATGCTCCGGCAAAGGCAAGCGGTAGCCAGCCTGCTGCCCAGCCTAGTTGGCGCAGTGTTCGTGTGGCGCCGGATTCGCTCACGTAGGAGTCGGAGCCGGACTCTTTGGTCGTGATGGTGTAGATCTCTGCGAAGCCGATGTCGGTCGAGTTGAAACAGTTGCTCTCGTTGACTTCCTTGAGCTTCTTGTCTCCGGGATCGGCAAAAATGATGTCGACGCACTGCCAGGTTTGTTAGTTTGTGGCTCTTCTTGAACTGTTTGGGAGTGTGCTTACAGAGAAGAGGGATGCGCCGTGGATGGCTACCTCTACGACTTGGATCGTTGCCTTGTCACCGGCTTTCACGGTGGTGTTCTTTGGTAGAGGCACCTGGGGAAGGCAGATTGTTCCAGGGAAGGGATTGTTGGTGGGACCGAGGATCTGAAACATGGGGACCATGGGGAGAGTCATGTTGGCAGGGCCGCCGTCGGGGCCCTCGTCACCAAAGCCCATGTTGATGTAGGCAAAGGCAGTCTCATGGCCACGGAACCAACCGGGCTGGAAGGCGATGGCACCGCCTGTGGTGGGCCAGTATGTGCGGTTTGTCGTGACATTGTGACCACCGCCTGTAGACCGATGTTAGCTGATTGTTCTTGTGGAAGAGGAAGAGGAAAAACATAGACAGGAAAACGTACAGGGATATATCCATTGCATGCCATAAGGGAAGGTCTCGTTGGTGATGAGGTTGTTTCCTCGCCAGCCGGGGTACGTTATCACGCTGTGGGCGGAAACGACGGCCGCGAGGACGATTGTGAGAAGTGCTGATGTCTGCATGTTTGCGTTGTTGATATGAGTGTGGTGTTGTCGAGTTGTGGTTTTGGAGTAGTATAAGTGTAAGCTGGTATTACAGCTGAGAGACAAAGGTCGCAGTAGGTATTTCTTTTCTTGGTCAAAGGCTCAGCCTCATGAATCGCTCAACATCTCACGAACCAACAGGTTTAGGAATCAGGATTCTTTCGGAGAGTAAGAAGAAGAAAAAAGGAAGAAAAATGCAGGCTGGGAGAAGAGGCCGCACGGCAATGCGAAGGGGGGCGTGGACAAGTTCTTAAGGCTCTGGGCCGGCGCCTGGTGGCCATTTTTTGCGCAGCCGCCCATTGAAGCTGTGAATCGCTCAAGTTGCAGTGTGATTCCCCAAAGCGCAGAGCGGAGCGGCCCAGTCAGAGGCCATCGTTGAAGACCCCTGCTGCAGATAGCTTCTGAGGGGAGAGCCAATGGGGAGCTGGGGATGCACGTTGAGCTGGGCGAGAGGTGGTTGCTCTGGGCTCTGACTGGAGAGACAAGACATTGTTGTAAGCGCTGGCGCTATACCCGGACGGGAGAGCGGCCAATGATCTGCTTAACTTTAATGGGTGGCACGTTCGGGACGAGCGGGGAGGGAGGGATAAAGGGAACAGGGGGGTTTTGTGCGGCCCTGTCACGCCTGTAAAAGAATGAATTCTAGGTAAGGATAAAGGGTAATAATGTACTTATTAAAGTGCCGCTTCTTCCATCGACTGACTTGGGTCAAAGATCGGATCAGTTGAGCCGATGATGTTCGTTCATGGGGGTGCAACCGCGCGAGATGAGGAAGTGAACGAGAGTGAATGAGAGTGAATGAATGCCCGCTGACACTTTGTGTGATGGTCTCATGTCGTGCTGTTTAGACGCCAGGTTCTGTACCATCACATCTAGAGGCACAGACAGACACAGACACAGACGCAAGCGCAAGCTGATGTCCCAGTAATACTGTAGCACAAAAATGACTGTTCAACAACCGGGATAAGTCATTCCTCACCTTGTCCTGCCTGTGCAGCTGTGTCTGCAAAACACCACAAGACCACGATAGTAACAGAAAATAGACAGATGATGGTGAACAAATGCAATCAATTGACTTCAAATTTTCTATAAATTGGACAAGAATCCAGGCTATTCGGGATATTCTTTAACTTCATCATCGTCCGTGTTTTAACTTCAAGTGTTCCTGAATTAAAAAGCGCCACCCAGATCCAACAAAGATAAGTGCCCGCTACTCACCTCAACTCTCACCGAGCTTCACCGAGGTGGGGTTCCGAAATCTCAGTCTTCACGACAGCTTCATTGAGACTCAGTATAAAAGCGAACATCTCAGGGTGTTTTGTTCTTTTTACTAACATACCCCATCTTTCTCATTCCTTTCATCCCATCTGCATTCATTCAAAAAGTTAATTCTTTACATTTCTTAACCTCTAATACACAACCATCTCATCAACCACCATCATGTCCGCCTCCAACGACCACCAAGAATGGACTCAAGTAACTCGCAAGTCCCGCAAGTCCAATAAACACAACAAGTCCAAGTCTGCCTCTCACATCAACTCCCGCTCTGTGGGCCCGCAGACTGAAAACCTGCGTGACCCCTCTGATCTAGAGAAGGACTACAATTACTACCGTTCGTACTGGGAGGCCGGGGTGCCGTGCTCGGAGCTGCGTGAGTTTATCAAAGCCAAGGCTGCTAATCTCAAAGATATCAATCGTGCGGTTAATTTTGGCACTGGCTCTTTTGATCCGCATACCGATGGCATTGATCCTAAGAAAGCGGCGTTTCTGCAGTTGGCTGCCTTTGAGGTTATCATTGAGGAACTAGGTATGTCCTATCTTTCACTCATACACGGCAATACTGACTTTGAGAAGAGAAAATCCACGGCAACAAGATTGAGACCTTCTTCCAAGACCCCGTCTTCAACGAGTCAGACAAGAAGTTCCTCTCCAACCATGGCCACACCGTCGTCGAGGACCCAGCAGGTTGCGAGCTGGTCAACCCAAACACCTTCTTCTTCGGCGTCCATCTCTACAAGCCCGTTTACAATGTAGCCCTGGCGAAGCATCTCCCTGTACTCTTCATCGGGACAGGATGGGCAGCCTGGGATGAGTAAGTTTGCTGAATAAAGGACTGTGTTGATGTGGGCTAATTAGTTTTAGCATGTTTGCGACAGAGGGCGTTGAGAATATGGAGAGAATGCACAAATCGTATGAAACATGCGAGTTTCCTCAAAATGAGGCGCGAGCGGACTTTGATCCGTCGTTTTCGACTACAGTGATTTACTGGAAGCCGCTGTCTGAAGAGGAGACTAAAGAGGAGACTAAGGAAGAGAAGGGCAAGGGCAAGGAGAAGGAGATTGTGGATGACAAGGAGAATGAGAAGAACGATGAGAAGAAGGACGATAAGGATGAGGATGACTTGTCTAAGAAGCTTGAATCAACCACCATCTCTTGATAACCATCTTGATCTGTGTCTGTGTCTCGTAACCTTTTACGCTTCTTTACATCCTCTACCTGTTCTCGCTGTTGACTTTCTGGTAGGTCTGTTGCTTCAGATATGCTTTGAACACTCTCCCGTTGCCTTCTAACTTGATCCTCGTCCAGTCGACCAAGTTTGAACCCCTAGCGTTTTTGACATTCAGTTGTCACTCACCATCTATTCAAGCCCTTGTCCTTCTCTTCCACCTTGGACTTCGTTTTCCACAACTTATTTCTTACGCACTCATGGTCGACAACTTCTTGAGCTTTTCACATCACCACCAGCTGTGGCATATCCCTCCACTTCTCGAACTCTCAACCTGTGTTTATGCGTCACCCTTTTGCAACTCTTCCCCCTTATACCTTTTACTCTTTCACTCTTCTGCCTTGACTCCTCCTAACATTTCTATTACTTCTTCATGACTTATGACCAACATCATCACACCTTTTCCTCTTTCACTTTCACTTCTACATCAATTTATCCTTAAATCTTCTTCATTACTCTACAAACCCCAGATCTTTTGATCTTTCCTCTGAAATCATCAAACATTTCTCATACTTGCTAATCACTCATCCCAGTCAACAAACTGCTCCATCCTAAACAGCCACCGTGATTCACGGTCCCTTCAAGCACTCTTCTACAAATTCAAACTCAATCTCTCCAACCTCTACTACATCTTTTCAAAAACTCATCGACACTCAATACAATCAGACAAACCATCCATCTACAAACAACACATCTACAAAGAACAATTCTCACATACGCAACAATGTCTTCCCCAAGTGAATCAAAGCCATGCGATCCAAAGGCGAAGGACGCAGAGTATCAAGCCCTATGGCAATGCTGCGATCGCACCTCTCGCAAGGCGATCTACTTTTCCGCCACCGATCAAGAATCGAAACGAGCTGTCCTCAACGAGGCATGTCGAGAGCTCATGGACAAGAGGTAACACCCCTTTATCAACGACGACCCCATTGATGACACCAACTAACACTACCCTGCAGACGCGAGCAGGGAAAGGTCCTATGCGGCACAAAGGTTAAGACTATGGTCGACCTCCATCTTCAACGTGAGCTCAACAATCGCATACTCGCCGAAGCTCGTTTCGGCCACCTCCCCTCGGCTTCCCCAAACACCATGCCGCATCACTTCAACCCAAACCAGGTCATGGCGAACTCAGTGCCCATGCATGCGGCTTCGACTCAGTACACTGTTCTTCCACAAGAACAGCACCCGCAACAATCTGCTCCTGAATTCGACTTCACGCTGCACGGCGAAAACAATGCTCTGGGCCAAGAGCTTATGTACCAACAAACCACCATCAGTAAGCTGATCAACACACTACGAACATACGATGCAAGAATCCGCGAGCTCGAGACAAGAGTATTGCAGCCTGAAAGCAAGAAAGGGTTTGAGCAAGAACATGACCGCGCCAGAACCATGACCTATGTACCCCAGCCTATGTTTTACCATACATCTGAGTATCCGGTCGAGTACAAGAAAGGCCCCGAACAAGAACATGACCGCGCAAAAACTACGACCTACGGACCCCAGCCCATGTTCTACCACGGCTCCGAGTATCCGGTCGAGGGTATCGAGGGCCTCAATGGCGGTGGTGGCATCGCTTATGCGCAGCAGAGACCTCTGACGCCTAGCAGCCAGACTAACGGGAATGATGGGGATGACAGTCACCACGGTATTGGTCTTTGAGGGGCGTTTGATGATATGGGGTATTGGGATGAGAATCATCAGGTGCTGGACCATTTGGGTGCTCTGGGAGACGGGGATGCGATACTGGATCATTTGCACATGAGGACGTTTACGGTATGCAATGAAATTGGGATCATATATTTCGCACCGACAGCGAGGATCACATCTATCCTTGCGGTATATAGCTCGTGACGAACGACGGCGACGATCTATAGGCAAGGCCTCCATTCAGACCGAATAAACAAATATTGAGCTTCATCACAATAAACGGCAGTGCGCCAAGCCAGTGCATATAATGTGCATCCTATTTATTGCTTCGTGCATCAACTATACCCTCTTAAGCGCGAATCGTTACAAGAAAACCGCCTTCCAGTCCGTTTCTACAAAGGTAATCGTGTGACGCGTACTCGAAACATGACAATAAAAACAACAGGCGTAGCGATGTTTTGCCCGTTCCCCTAGTGCTCCTGAACTCCGGTCCGGTGGGAAAAGAACAAACATTAGAATACTGAGCGTTGGGGCTGCTGTTGGTTATATCCAATGCACGCCTCCATCCGCAAAGCTGGTATCGATTCATGCGTGAATCGTTACTCAGAGATATCGTAGAATTGCATCTCTTGTCGTTTAAGAAGAAGAAAAGTCGCTGTAGTCCTTGAGCGTCTTGCCATCGCAGTCAGGGATTTTGACTCCCTTCTTGAGATCACGTGACGATGTCAACAGACCCCATTTGTCCTCCCAATTCTTGCCCTTGGTGTTATACCTCGACTTCCACGGCTCGTCAAATGCCTCGAACCAGAAATAGTTGGTACCGTTCTTGAGGGCTTGGCATACCCAGTCCTCCATGAAGGTGTTCAGTTCATCGATGCCACCGACTGATCCTTCAGTACACGTCTTTGCCTCGCCACAGTTGGTTCCACCTCCAGTAGGCCAGCCGGTCTCCGAGATGATGTTCTTCTGCTTGTCTGTCTTCCACATGTCGCCATTCTTGTTCTTCCAGAAGCTGTAGGTCCATGAGGCTGCGTTTGAAGCCTGAACTCCGGCAAAGAAGGGATGAATGTTGGCCATGATATAGTCACTGTCTAACGCAAGCTCAGACGTCCAGTCATCGCCCAGATCCGAAGTGGCAACAGGCAGTTTGAGACCTTTCTTGTCGAGCTTGGTGCGGGTGTCGTTCAAAATCTCAGCCAACGTAGTAATGTTCATCTCCTCGCGGAACAGAATTTCGTTGGCGATAATAATCCCTTCGAATGGCTTATCGCCATATTCGTCAAGAATATCCCACATTTGATTCATTTGTCGGTCGTTGGTCGTCTCGTTCTTGTCCAGCCAAACACCCATCCAAATCTTGGTATCGGTCAGCTCCAAACGGTCGAGTGCGTGAATTAGCATCTGTGTCTGGTTGCAGTCGGTTCCGTACAGTCGAATCTTGTTGGTCAGCTGACCCAAGACGGCAACATCGCGAGTGATGTTGTTTTGAGAGGGTGGGTTGTGCATGCAATCAGGGTACTGCGAGTTGAGCGGTGTGTAGTCCATGCCAGGGAAAACTCTGTGCAGGTCCGGGTTGTTGAGAAGCTCCTTGATCTCTGCGCTGTTCTTGCCGAGATCACCGTTCTTCTTCTGGTCGTCCTTGGCCGACTCTCCAGAGTTACTGCTTCCTGTTTCTTCTTTCTTCCCGTTGTTCAGCATACCACCGACAACGCCGCCCACAATGGCACCAACGATGACGATGAACACGACGATAATGACGAGCCATTTGCACCTCTTACTCCTACCGGGATCCTCATCCTGTGCATACGTATAAGGCTTCTCTCGCCCAGTATTCATCTCGTAGCTTCCACCTATGGAAAGTTAGCAATTATACGCTCAGTCGCCGGAACAAATCTGACCTCTGCCACCCATGAGGCCGCCAGCAGCCGCACCACCTCCAACTACCGCAGCGGTTGCAGCACCCTTCTTCGCGCGGTCTGAGTTGGAAAGGCTAAGCATTGAGTTCCGTTGGCTCTTTCCGTACACCAATCCATCATCTCCATCATCGATGATCTCGTTAGGATTCACTACACCAAGATTGGCACTACCATTTCGTGAACTGTGGTATCCGGGATACGGGTTGTCGATATAGGGATCGCTTCCGTTGAAATGAGAGTTTGAACCAGAGCCTGGTGGCCCACGGGGCGGGTCGTAGTAACCATAACCTCCATTTCCTCCGTGAGCGTTCTGCTGGGTCCGCGAGGGAGGAGGAGGCAATGCAGAGTGTTCCATTGCGCCTATACCACTATTGCGAGGATTACGGTCAGCAACGTTATGAGCAATTCCCGCCATACCACCTGAAGCCGACATTCCAAAGTTGTCTGCGCCCGGTGTAGTATGTGAGTTTGGGTGATCATACCCAAGGTGTCCACCTCCGCTACCGCCGTAATTGTTGTAGCCTTGATTGCCGTGGTAGGCGCGTTCACCTTGCTGGGGTGATGGTCGTCGAGGGCTGTCGTAGCTAGCAGATCCCGCGTATGGTGAAGGTGAAATCGAACGGCCTTGGGGAGAGTAGTCGTCGTAACCGCCTTGAACACGGCTGTAGGCAGAATCGGGATGTGCGCCTGGATGGTTTGATCTCACAGGTGAGTCGTAGTGGCTAGCCGCTGAAGAATAACCATGTGGTGGAGGGACTGGTGGTCGTGGAGAAGAGTCGTAATGATGTTGAGAGTCAAGAGGTTCACTCTCGTAGGGATCACCGCGGTAATTCTGCATTGTGGATAAGGAATAAAATAACTTTGGATCCAGGCGAGGAACAGAGTAGCGATAAGGATGATGCTAGCTACTCAAGAGCAGCCAATGCCAGCAGCGGCGCACCGCCTCGAATGGGGGATTCGGCTGGGAATTCGGTGGATCTATTCGGCAAACGATAATTCGCAGTTGGGAACGAGAGGCGCGGGAGCGGAGCAAGACTGCAAGGAACACAAGTGAGCGAGTGGAACAAAAAGACCGAGTCTTGATACTGTCGTGTATGTAAATGAGATGAGAGGGAAAAAAGATGGAGAGAGGCAAAGAAACAACGACAGTAAAAGGCAAGTGTCCCGGCTGCAGTGTGGTTTGCGGTTGATGAATCGCTGCAACGGTCCCAGGGAAATAGCGAATGAGGGGGTCAATAGCCACTGGAGAGCCACACCGGATGCGGGCCCATTACCTGGAATTGACCATTCTTGGTTATTTTAGCGGACATACCGCCCTGGTAAAGTCTGGGCTCCCCGGCAACCGGCCCCTAGCTTGATATGATCCCGGCTAATGCGGGACCCGTGACGCAGACGTTCTGGAACCTTGGCAAGTAAGAAAAGGCCTCCTTCAGCTTTTGCTATGGAATATACAAAGAGTGGCGTCAAAAAGGCAATTGTTCACATCGAAAACGGTTGTCAATTGCGAATAGCTTCTACAACAGAAAGCAGATCTAAGATACGAGCACAGCCTCTTTCAAAACGGGCACAACGGCAGACACGAGGTTGGGTGTACACTAGTGGTGTGTGAGAATCGACAACACGGGGTTGGTTTGGTCAGACTACTCTGCTTCCATGATGGATGCATGCGCGTCCTTTTTATCGTCCCTTCGACTTTGATCTATATTCGGAAACAGACTAAATTCCGTTTATCCATGAGACCAGTGTCTTTGTCCTCAATTGCATCACTGCCATTGCGATACGAGCACAATTAAGTCAAACCTGATTACGATTGTCAACTCACGACAACGGCGTGGTATGAAGTAAAAGACTGGTGAGGGCTGGTCGTCATGTACAGGCATGGCACAGGCATGGCACAGTCACTCTGGACCTGGACTATATCCCCTGGCTTGTTAATGGTTCCTACAGTGGTACCATAGCTTGCCGATTGACGATCAATAACCGATAACCCTGGGATCAACGCAGGAAGGGGAAACGGATCGCTGAGCATTGCGCTGTGACTATCCAGTGCTCAAGAGGAAACAATGCCTTCGACAATCCTAAGGCTGGTGATAAATGCAGTCAAGGAAAAAAACACCCGGGGCATTACGTGTTGTGTCGCATTGATTAATCACCAGCGGCACAGCTAACAAAGCGCCATTTCTCGAAATTAAACACTGCAAAAACTCGCGCCATTATTATTGCCCTTTTGCTATCTTTGTTTGCTAGTTTGTGTACCACATTTCGTAGATTAACGGATCCTCAACGACCCAGTATTCTTCCCAGTTTTCCTCTCCCTGGTGCAACACTTCACTTTTATCGGCGATCCTGGAGGCCTTTTCATGCGACATTGTTGGTCGATCAGGAAGGTTTGTACTTCAGCGATAAGAGGTTGACAGCGTGCACTGTGACACTTGTGCTGGTCATCGACGATGTTGATCTTTGTCCAATCACAACTTAGCAGGGAGTCGACTTTGTTTCAGTGACAATCTCCCCTAATGACCAAAACGACTAACATATGAGTAGTTTTGACACCGGACTTGTCATCAGATTGCGTTCCGTCTAACTTGACTGGAAGTGCAGTGTTTAAGGCTGAATCGGTGGTATGTATGCGCGTGACTATAAATAAATGATCTCTCACGGCTGCAAGTGTTTAGCTTCAGCTTAGCCCAGCCAGCCATAGACCCTTGAGGCTGAAAAGAGATGAGATGTGGAATGCAAGACTGAGACCCCTATTCTGCTAATTGCGGCGTAACGCTTATCATTTGTTAATTGTTACGGCCTCGGGAAGAGATACTTCTGGGCATCTGGTCTTATCGCTTACTTCGCATGTTGGTATGTACAAAAGATGTCGTGGGACGTTACACCGATCATGTATGCCATGAGCTAAGCACAAGCCACGATGCACAAAGTGCAATCGAAGAGCCATTGACGTCAGGTAAACCATGCAGCAGTGATATGTCGTGCGTTGAGCCTCTTTTAAAATGGGCAAAATGGGCTTCCTACTTGATGTGTTCCAAAGCCGTAGGGTAAGCGACTTCGAATAAAACATCATGCGTGGTATGTCCTTGAACAAACCTAGAAATCCACAATGGCCATCTTATTCTTTAAGTGGAAATTATCATGAGTAGGCATATATGAGTAGTTGGACCCTGGGTCCTTCTTCCATTGTTGTTCCATTCTTATTTTCGGAACACCCGCTCCTACGGCTGAGTTGAAAGGCGTTTGTCTCACCGTAATTGAACGGAGATGCTGCCCTTCCAGCAAAGTATTTCATTTTCAATGTGATGCGATCCATATTCAATTCACTTCGGCTTTTTCATGGGTGGGGCGCGAGCCGAGTAACTGCCCTGCTTCTTGAGATATGTCCATGTCTCAAGGCTATGAAGCAGAGGGCTGTGACACTTAGCGTCGACAACTCAATAAAAACCGCAAGAGCCAAGTAACTACATCTTAATGGGATGTTTTACTCAATGTAACACAGATATTGAACTATCATTTCTAGTATTCTGTCGTGACTGACACTGAACTGGCAGCAGTAGTTCTGGAACACCATGTAGCAAGCTTCAACTTCAAGATATTCGGTACACCGTTGATTCAGTTTCTCAAGAACGCAATAAGTGTATCTCAAGACAAGATAGTTCCCCCTACAAGCACTTCCAAGACAGTCACATCCCTTCATGCTAGTTCTCAGAATATGGGAGGTTACTTGTCTCCCATTGCGTAGATCCTGACTAAAACTTCACATTGCTCTATAGGGTATGCTAGTTGCTCCTGCTCCCACATGTCACGGTGTTGTTTTGATTGGACAGCTTCGTAGCAACACCAATGTCTGCGCCATTACCGTAGGAACTACAAGTCAAAATAGCTTCATTTACAGCAATATAGAATTCCATGCATTATTCAAAGGACAAGAGGTGCAGCATGGGATACTTTCTGCATATATAAATATGATCTCGAGGACAAGCCCGCTCATGTGACCGGACTTCCTATCGGACACCGATTGACCCTCGTAAATCATCATATCTTCCAATTCTGAACCGGCACCGCTAGTCATACAAGTAAGCTTACACGATAACATCACTCGTTTACTGTAAAAGCCAAGCATATATGACGTTGACTACCAGGGCCCCCCTCCACAACCCCAACCAACGAGCACCCATGCGGAGCAGACCTCCGATGTTCGCTCCACATATTTTGACTGCCGAATATCTTCATCGATCGATTTCGCCATTGAATGACAGCTTTTATGCTGATTGCTTCTAGAAAAGTCGATATACTCTGTGAATCTGTGTGTGAAGCAGATGGGAGTAGTGATGGCTGGGCTTGAACTAGAATCACCGTGATGTCATGTTGATAATATGTGTTGACATCATACCTGTGTATTCGTCGTACCACGATGCCTTATATCTACCTTCCCAGCGTAGAAGAAATGCTTTTGTTCTCATCATTCTCACAATTCCATCTCTGCAACTGTATACCCAAAAGATCCTTCACTCACTTATAATCTTCAACAACCACACCATATCGCCTTCGCCACAAACAACAACCAATATGTCCATGAACCCAGAGTCCGCTACTCCCCAGCAGGGTGAGTTCAGCAACAAGGTCGCTCCCTCCAAGCCTCTCACAACCAAGGGTGTAAGTTCATCATCATCGGAATCCTTCTCATAACCTTGTACTTACACACATCCAGCACGCACCCGGAGTTCTCGTTGGTAACGATGCCGCTCCCGAGTTCCACGTCGAGCAGCTCCCTGCCGGCACTGCTCCCCCCGAACACACCTTCCAGCCCAACCCCGAGAACGAGATCCCCGCCCAAGCTCCCGGCGGGGAGGGTGGAGCCCCCGCTTCCGCAACACTCGGAGGTGCTACCTCTGCCGACGTCCACACCGGCCTAGGCAAGCCCGAGTCCGGCCAGACCAGCCAGGAGCTGCACGGCCGAGGCAAAAAGGAACGCTCCGGACTCGAGGGTGTCGGTGCCAATGCCTCCGACCCCATCCACGACAAGGGTGCTGACCGCGACCATCCCACCAACTACCGTGGAAAGGGTGGTGAGAACGCGGTGGATTACCCTGGTGCCGCAGAGCGAGAGCCTGCTAAGGCTGAGGAGGTTGCGAGCGAGCGTGCCTAAAGAGATGTCTGCTGTGCGGACAGAACCTGTACTAGTAGCTACAAAAGCTTAATGAGTTAACGTCAATGATATGATCAAGAATGCATAGTTGCGCAATAATAGTATGGCGGTGATGGTGACACGCAGCCGATGTATAAGAGGGAAAAGCGACTTCTGGTGGCCCAAGTCTTGACGACAATGGTAAAGAAGAGCTAACAGCACCAGAGGGTATGGAAGCCATCATTAACGACCTCCCAAGTATGTATTCTCATCGATGTTCTTTGAGGATTTTCTCGTCTCATACATGAACGGTTCTTGTTCACGTCAGCAAACCAATGCAGTCAGACATTAGCACTAGCCTAGACGCACAAGCGCAAGCCTTGCGTGTTGTCGAAGATGAGCAACTGCCACTATTGAGACCGTAAGGACCATATTGAAGGAATTGATGGCTAGGCATCAATGTTGACGAAGGAATAATGGCATAGTACTTTGAGTTGGGGTGTGATGAAATCGTTCGACGTCGAAGTCAGACAGTTGTGTGGCAGTGGTTTACTGCAATGTAACCTTTCTACACGAACATGTCAGCCTCCACCGAGGACAAAGAAACAAACATAAATTCCCAAAATACACAAGATGCAACTCAGCCTTATGCCGGATAACCGTAACAATGCAATCCACACATGCATCCTCAACCACTCAAAGTCTAAGAGTGCCTCGGAGTCAGCCTTGGGGCTATGGGAGATTTGAACTGTTACGTCGTTATTACCTTGATCGTCATGATCAGGCCGAAACCCTTGGTGAACCCGATCCCTCCTCGGCAGTGTAACTTGGAGACCCCTGTTGCGGCGTCTCCAACGGTCCTTGTATCTCAACTGTGGGGGTAAATCATCAATGATCCCTAGCGCGATAGCAAGTAAAGCGTCATTAGAGCTATCACACGCTTTCCGCTGCGGTTTATTGTCGTTTCATCATCGGTTTACGTTTACCTCGTCCACGCAGATGATGTCGATAGTCTCAGACATTAAATTACTCCTCATCTTGACTTCGGATCAAGCGGATGTTCTCGTTGAGTTTGGACTAGCGACAGACGCCTTGTGGATTAAAGCCTAGAGGTATCCACAGCCACGCGCCCTGCTGGCTGCTGGCTGCTGGCTGCTGCTGTAATAAACCTTGATCTTGTCTTTATTTTGTGACGCACTTGCACGAGAAGGATTCATCTATTCTAAACATAACTACCTGTACTGTACTAGCAAGGGGCTGCGCTTAATTAACATGTTTCTCCATATGAGTCTCGGCATATAATCGTCCAGGACCCCCAGAGAGTGATAGCCACAACTGAAAGGTTTCAATGTAGAGAAATACAACTACAAATACCGGATACCCAATGCCCCGATTTGGTATCTATTATTTTTAACCTCCGTATCTACACCAATCAAGAGACGCTCTCCCGTGACCCTCCTCTATTCCCCGGCAGCTAAGCCAAACCCATCTCGCCTCGAAGCCGACGTGCATTAATTGACTTCTTCATCCCGTTAGACTTCGGACAATCGAAGCAGGTTCTCGGCATGTTTTGTCTCCTCGAGGCCTGAAAGCCCAGAAAGCCCAGAAAGTCATCACTTAATTTGAGTGGAGGGCGAATATCTTGACCAAGTTGGGTGAACCCTTTCTTGGCATAAGGAGACAGGCACATCCACCCTTTTCCTCTCGGTTCATTCTTGTTGAGTATCTCCCCGCACGCGGGCGTTGAGATACCGTGCAAGCGTGCCTATTTCATTCTGTGTTATATCTAAGAACTGCAGTGTCTGTTTCATCGCCGAGTCATTCCGTACGAATCCCATGCCAAGCGCCGCTGACGTTGGAAGATCTCACCTCCACAAACGTCAGCTCTGCGCCCTGTCTTGTCTTAATTAGTCAGGTACACCGAGGTTCCGTGTGGTTGAGAGATATCCCCTGCAAGTTTCCAAGTCGGAGTACCTGAGGGTCTTGTTGACGAGAACGGCTTCTCGTCTCTGCGCGAGCTTCTCCTCTCTTCCATATACGACTTACCATTCCGAGCCTGAACCAACACGAAAACTGAGTGGGTTTTTCTAGGTTTGTCCGTTTCTTTGTTTCGGTTCCTGCAGCCGGTGGACCAACCATGGAGATCCAATTCTCGATCCCTATCAAAGGCGGGCGATCCAACAGCTCAGCTGGGTAAGCAAGCCGCCAAACCCTGTCGCATCTGGATCCTCCAGCTGAGCTGACAATAAAATTTTGTTCTAGTTCATCGTCGGTTTCTCCAACTGAAACATCCGCAAATGCTACGGCTGCACAAGGCGGCACTCACCGTTTTGCCTTGGAGACGAGGGCTCGACATACCCGACGCAGCTCAAGCAGAGCACGCACAGGATGTGCTACGTGTGAGTTTATTATGTACCTGGGTTTAATCATGAGATTATTACTAACTGTTTCTTAGGCAAGTAAGTACCATACTTTCTGTCAAATAGTTTCACATTGCTGAAATCGCCGGCTTGGGAAATACACCACTAACAATATTAAAGAAAGCGACACGTCAAGTGTGACGAGACAAAGCCATCTTGTCTAAACTGCTTGAAGTGGAAAGGTTCTTGCGATGGTTACGTCGATGCCTCGGCGCCCTCTGAGACCGCCACCGCCGAACCACGACCACGCCCTGCAGCGTCTAAAACTAAATCAGCCTCAAACTCAGCGAGCAAGTCCCGAGCAGCGTCAAGAATAAAGGTAACCACAGGTTCCACGGCTGTTGTCAGCACGCGGATACCAACAATCCCCGAGGAGCCACCTATCAACACTATCTGCTTCACAAGCAGCGAACAGCGATCCTACTTTGACGAATGGTCGACCCTTAGCATTAGCTTCCTCAGCGGAGGCCTTGGGGATTCACGGTTATGGACTACTACGATGCCTCAACTGACACTACAGGAGCCCTCGTTGAGATATGCTGCCATGGCGGTTGGCGCACTACGCAAGGCCTCCAACGTCGACTTTGAAGCGTCTTCACCTGGCAATGAGCTCATGGGCGACAACAAACACTATCTCAACGCCATTGTCTACTACTGCGAGGCTCTTCAATTACAGGCCAAGGCCAGACCCACGAAGGAAGGCCTGCGAACAGCTATGCTGGCATCCCTCCTATTCATCTGCTTTGAAGCCCAGCGGGGAAACATGCCAGCAGCTCTCAAGCACATCACCCACGGTTTCAGCATGCTCAACGAGCTCGCTGCTTGTTCCGACAAAGCCCCTGGTCTTGTCAGAATCGCCGCGGCACCTCCTGCGCTAGTCCAGGAGATATTGGACTGCTATAAGCCCTTGGAACTGCAGTCGCGGTCTTTCATGGGCTCCTATAAGAAGTTCTTCTTTCCACCTAAGCCACCTGGGGTTGCGTCCCAGCAAGCTCCTCCAAGTCAGGTTGCCAGCCCTCGCACTGCGTCCAGTCCAGCAAGTCAACCCGGCACGCCGTGGGCGGGTGCACCTTCAAATCAACAGAACCCGACTGGTCTGCCAAGTCCGCAAAGTCAAGCAAGTCCACAGGCAATGTTAGATCAGCAGACACCACCACGAGCCCCTCCTCAAAGGCCCCCTGGTATTGCGCCGTTTACGAAGCATTCTCCCTATTTCAGACCTAAGCAGACCCATATTACTGTGATCGATGAGATGCCCCCAGCATTTAGTACCTTGGACGAAGCCCATGGCTACTGGACTTTACTGCAGAGGCAACTTGTCCAATACATCCCTCTCCTGACTGCGACTACAGCACAGCTGGCTTTACCAAAGGTCAAGGACATGGCGGAACTAAAAGCTAAGCTGTCCGGCGTAACGCAAAATCCCCGAATCGCCAAATTCCTGGAAGAGTCGAGATACTGGCTTAACAGATGGTCAAACTCATTCAGTCCTCTACTCCAGGTCGCCTCAGACAATCGACAGGATAACATGCAGCCTTATCTACGGGCCATCAACCTTCACATCGAGTTTCTGATTCTGTACATATATACCGCCATGCCCCGATACTCCAACCTCGAAACTGCAAAGGATCTCACGCCGCAATATCGAGAGATCAACGTTATAGCCGAGATACTGATCGCGTCTCGTCCTAACTGTGGCTTTGCAATGGACTCGGGCTGGACATGGCCGCTGTTTGTATCCGCCTTTGGCTGTCGAGATCCAGCAGTGAAGGAAGATGCGATCCGCATTCTAGCAAAATATCCTATCCGAAACGCTCTCCGAGACAGTCGAGTGTTCCGCGCTATTGCGCTGAAGAACTGGGAAGTCGAGGCCATGAACGCGATGGAGGGTGACGAGGATGAGCAGTGGCTGCGACTCAGGAGGAGAGAACTTGTCTTTGAGGATCTCGGTATGAACATTATCTTCCGATATGCTGAGAAGAGTCAGATGACTGGAGAGTGGGAGCTTGTTGAGGAAGTGGCAGCCTTTATGGTGAGCGACAATGGACAGCTCGATTGGCATAGACAGCCTATTTCGGAAGCCGTTTCGATTCTTTCGGGTGTTTGTTAGGAGGGTCTGTATTGCTTCAACATAAACGAGGAGGGCATCGGTGAGATAAGCGTAGGAGTTTACTGGCGTGCGTGCTTTTAGGCTGCGACAATAGCCATTTTATTCTTACGACTTCATGTTTAGAAGAGGAGGGCCATATATACGAAGTTAGAACATGTTACTTAAAACTGGTGTAGAAAGCATGTGCTGTGAGTACTGGGTTTGACATGACAACATCTTGGGCGATCAGGTATGCGACATGTTGTGTCAGTACACTACCAAATAAATGAATGAATATTTCAACACGCCATTGTCTTTCTGCCTCAACGATTGTGGTACCTGATGCCGTTGATTGTCCTATCTAGTTGCTCTATCATTTCGTAGTGCACATGTCAGTCGCGAAATCTTCGTTTGCTTCAGTAATTAACCACCAAAGAACACAAAATAAATTAAATAGGTAGAAAAAACATAAAAAGAGGTAAGGGAGAGTTCATATATAGACATCATTACCCATTATCCATAAATGCCAATCCCGATTCAAACTGACGTCTCTTTCAACTGTCAAGTCCAGGGTCCAGGGTAACGCTACCTCGGCGCAGATGCCGAGGTTATCGGCCTCAGGCACGCGCCATCTCCACATTTTGGGCGCATGAAGTGACGTGCGTGCCTCGGAGTGGACGGGGAAGCAGCTGAACTGACATGACTGGCCTCTCCCCATCACCTAATCAATAACTCAACTCCATCCCCAGACATCACCGCCTTAATTAACATCATCGCCATAGCCTTCAACTGTGCTTTTTCATAATAACGCGTCATGGCTGTCGATTAATAGACTCCCCACCTCGATCACCACGACCGACATCACGCGACTATCTCTCCTTTCGACCGCATCTCCTTCTCGGATCATCACCGACGTTGGAATAGAGACATGGTCCCCTCTTTGACGCGCGATATGCCAGCATCGGCTTCTAATTCTACCACATTACCTTCTTCTTCTTCTTCTTCTTCTTCTTCTTCTACGTCTTCTAAACAATCACCGCGGCCATCGATTGGTGGCATTCTCTCATTACCTCCGCAATGGCTCTCCATGTATGACGAGTTTATAACCAAGAATGCCGGCCAGGTGTCGCAAATCGAGAGCGCTCTACGCAGCCTAACATATATAATTCCAGGTAAGTTGTGAAACTGTGCTCACCTAGAGACGCCACCTCTGACCGCATTATTCAGGACGTTTCCGCGATGCCGAAATCGCATCCGAGTCGATTCACTCGGGTGTTCAACTCCTCTCCCTTTACCATGACTCTCTTCTCCAGAAGGCTATTGCGCGTCTGCCGATGGCAAGTATGCCCTCGGCGCATGCCCGATATACGCGATATTGGACTCAGCGAAGTGGTGCATACCGAAGGATAGCGATGTTTTTGCAGATGATCATCTATACAGAGATGCTCTGGGAAATGACTGCCAAGAGAAAGGGCGGCGAGAAGTCACGGTGGAAGGTAGTCGTGCTTTTGGAAGCACTCAAAGCTTTTTGCCGGCTTCTGCTCATGCGTATCACTCGATCGCGCCCGCTGGTTACGCCCGTATTGCCTGGACGGGAACCCATCCCTGAAGATGCGGCGGCGGCTGCACAGGAGGAGGAAGACATTGCGTACCGAAGTGAGAGCGAGTTGATGGACGAGATATCGGCGGATGGTTCCAGTTCTTCACACATGCTGAAACCAGCGCACGAGCGTGAGTGGGTTATGCCCCGGACAGGCATGAGCCTCCCATCACTGCCGGATGGGGGAGATATCAGCTCGTATCTGCTGGGACGCGTGTTGACTGCTGATGATATTAAGCCCGCCACCAAGCTGCTCAACAAGTTGCAGGGCAGCAGCCAGGGGGCAGAGATTTTGCAGATCTTGTCTCCGCTCGTTTACGCAGCGGCCATGGCGCACAACAACAGGAGAGGTGGCGACAAGAAATCCTGGACCCCTTGGCTGATCGGCTTCGCGGTTGAGCTTGCGGCTCGGCAGCTAAGAGATCGTGGCCTACGCACAACATCACTAGAGCGTGAAGAATGGAACAAGCGTGGATGGGCAATGGGTTGGTGGGCGATGCGGGGCGCTGCTTACGAGAACATCACCAAGGGAGTTGTAGGAGGAGTGACCAAGAGGATGCCATCTTTCATTGGAGGCATCCTTGAGGACTACGAGTACCTGTGGGAGAATTACTACTTTAGCACCAGTGCATAAGGCACGGCAGGAGGGAAAGCGGACCAGTCGTCTCAAGTACATGAACATTATCGTTCGCCGAGACTTTACCGGTTGACGATCTCGGCATCGGCACACGAGGACGCCTTGAAACCCGCCAACAAACAAACACGATAGGGCATACGATCGGCAGAGAACAGGACGGCAAGCTATGCGAGCATTGAACCCTAGGTAGTCTGACCCCGTTCTCGATTTGGAATACAACTCTCGCGCCGGTGTTGCACGATTACCCTTCAGCTGCTCGCCCAGCCCGTGCGGTCCCAAGATCGATGGGAGCCTTCTCCGATCAGCTTCGGAAGCGACCAAACAGAACATTCGTTTCTCTAGCCAGTAGTGGCAGCTGTTTTGCCTAGCGGGTTTGCCTTTGGGCGGTGTGGGCGTGCCTTGGACCAAGATCGCGCGGGTTAGCACAGATGATCAGGAACAACACAACTGATCACCAGTTACATATGGATACACAGTTTATTACTATCTACGAGCCTTTTAATTCAAGATACGAATGTAATCATCAAAAAGCAACGGCGAACTAGGATCGAGACTATGTAGATACAGTAACAGTGACGTTATTAGGGGAAGGGGGGGGGGCGTGTGATCGATACTTACAGTGAGTGTGGCAGTGCTCGGCCGAGAACATGCACCCCTGTAGCTCACGAGAAGGGGAGAAAAAGACCCCGAGTCCGTTCGGACTTTTCTGTACGACGGAGGTACCGGGGTGTGGAGGTGGGTGGAGGGGACGGGCCCGGAGCCGGTCGTTTGGAGGCGGGTTTCAAGTTGAATTTGGAGGAGTGAGCAGTGGGCTGTTGTGTTATTGAGCTATCAGTACTCAAGGCACTCACATTTATACAGTTGCCTCTTCTGAATGAGAAGCTGTGAAGGAGTCTGAAGAGACGGTGAAGAGGATGCAGAGATATCATCTCGTAAAATGGATTTCCGTGTAACGCAGTACCTTGCATGTAATACTTATTTGTCCGTGCTATATATAATTCATCCCACGTCAACGACAGGGTTTGGCGGGATATTGCTCCTTTGTTATAGAAACGTTCTGTTCTCTAGCAAGGTTTGTTAAAGTACCAATTACCATGCCCAAGAAGAAAAAAACTCTCATCCCCTATTCCTTACATGCCCTCTTTTTATTTCCGAGCTACCTCAGCTGGGTAAAGAGGGTAAAAAGGCGTAGGCAGGTACCCGGGCCAAGGATGGTGAAACGTTTAACGTTGTGTATTTTGAGTTTTTCTTCTGCTTTTGGCTGGCCTACTCTATCCCTGGCGGGGCTGAAGGGGAAAATGTGGGAGAGGACTACCTAGCACGATACATGTGAAAGTGAAGAAAAAAAGTGCTTCCTGGGCAGTACTCGTAATAGAAATGCTGTGCACCAACTCTAAAATTATATGGCCATTGTAAGACAGTGACAGTGACGTTTAAACATAGAAACCACTAATTACCACAGAGAAGCATCGGGGGCTAAAAAGTGACATGCTGGTGCATATGATCTGCCTTTAACGCTGGCATATGAAATGGGGGCCCACAACTGATAGACGTTATGGATGCTGGATATACGGAGTACGCGGGATAGAGCTTCTAGGCTCTAGCCGTTGCGTGAGTCGATCACGTTACTTTGGTTGGTGCGGAACTTGCTGAGCCAGCTATTTCATAAAGAGACTGATGTTGCTTGCATAAGTTATTGGGCATCTTTTTGGTGAAATTAGAGCACAGACATTAAGTCTCGGCAACCATGCCTATAGGACGATAGCGCCGTTGATCGGGTTCATGTGATGATGATGATATGTAACCTCTTGTCCCTGACTAGTACGGATAGGGACAGATCCTAAGGAACCAGTCATGATGCACCTCGAAATAAAATACATTACGCCGCCAGTACTTTTATCGCGAATTTGGATTTCAGTGGGTAATGAGATGGCTTTGCTTATTGCTAGCCAGCTAACTTCTGCAGTCAGTGCAGTGTGCGCGATCGGGAACCAGCAGAGCGTTCAACGTTGTCAGACGGGATGCTACAGTACCATCGTCACTATCAATATCATCATCATCAAGGGTTCTCGAACTTTTTTTTTTTTGGGGGGTTTTTTTTTTTGGGATCGGCATATTTCTTTTCTTGCTCTTTGCCATGACCGTTGAAAAAGGGGCGACATGGGAGTCGTGATACGCGAAATGGTGAGATGCAGGGCATGGCAAAAGCCGTTGCTTCTCGAACACTAATCTGGACTTAATCGTGCACTGCTGGGATCTCCTATCTATCTATAGCCGAAGTCCAAGAAGCGTTGACAGCGGAAGACTTCCTCAATGTGTCGTAAAGAGCTTGAGTATCCGTAGAGTAGAGCCCAGAAATTGGAGCTGAGGCTGAGTTGAGGGTCTTCGTCCTGACAAGAGTCATGTAATTTCCACATGTCCCGCACCAGCAAAAGCTTACCCCTGTGCTGGGACGCTTTATCCTAGTCGTGTAGGTTTAGTCACTTGATCCTTCTGTGGTTCAATGCGTGTAGCAAACGGCTAAGTACCGGATACCTCTCTGGCTCTGCAGCTCGCCTCGCCTCGCGGAAAAAGAAAGGGCACAGAGAGAGTGAAAGGGTCTGTTCTTTGTGCTTGTCGTTCGCTGCGGGTGGAGCAGGGCCAAGACGGGTAGAGATAAGTAAGCGATGACGATGATGACAGCGACGATCCAGGGGCGCGAAGCTAGCTGAATGGTCGACATTGCGGTACCTAGATCCTAGGTACCTCAACGTGTTTTTTTTCTATCTTTGCTGCTGTTAATTACCCTACCCCTTGCGCCTTTTCTGTTGCTAGGGATGTCGCCATTGCTTTTAGAAAAACCAGCTGGCCGGGCTGGTGGAAGAGGCGTCAAGGTGCGACATGGAGTTGCAGACACGATGGTGCCATAAAGGGCATGAGCATGAGCCTTGAGCAATAAACATGAAATGAGAAGAGGCTAAACTCAATAAGAGTCGCTCTGACCCCCCAGCTCCAGCCTCAGCTTCAGATGTAGGCCGAGACTTGTTTATCGTGGATGGGCGTCTGTTCTTTCTTGTAAGAGGTTGATTGAGTTCAAGACTTGGAGTTGATTATTCTTGAATCGACAGATGTTGCGATTCAATCTATGTCTTGTTCATCAACTCAACTTGAGGAGAAGCTCAACGCAGCAGCCAAAGCATCTTGTCAAAGACCCTCTTCTACCCTTCTTTCTCTTGTTCCTTTCGTCCCATCACCCATGTAGATAGGGCGACAAACACTCTCAACAACATTCGAGCCAAGCATCGCTCCTTTTTACTTTCGGGGACTTCCCCTTGGCGTAACAGACTCAGTGGCTGATTGGCGGAAAAGCGTTTCGAAACGCTCGACGGGTGGCGTCGACGGGTTTTTTCCCTTCAGGCCCCCCATCCATCCATTCCAGAAGTGAAAGCTGCCCGCTTTGGTGTGTACTGTAATTACCTTGCTGTAGTTGTAGTGTAGGCTGGCTGTTGGCGGTTCGTTTTACATCGCGACCCTGGAGAAAACGGTGCGTGCTGCCGCTGGCTTTTTGCCTTTATCCCATTGTACCTTGCTGATGTTTGCCCGCGTGTTTCAGGTGAGCGTTGCTGTTACAGCATATGTTCCGGGTTCAAGCCCATATCAGATCAGATCAGCTCGTTCCTGCACAGAAAGGCTGGGATAACACGCACGTTGTGACGCGAATGGCCAAGGAAAACTAGCTGCAGCTGAGCACTGATCCGATTGAACTGTTTCTTAGAGCCTTAGACTCATTAATCCTTGAGATTAGACAAGACAAAAAACGTGGTGGTGATCCCATATCGTCGTTAGTTAGTGAACCGCTTTGATAGCAAGGGACGTGCCACGGAGTAGATTGCCTAGATCGAGCCAAAACCCCGGTGTAAGAGGTGTAAGAGGGAAGGAATTTGAAAGATACAGTGTAAAGCCCACCACGCTGGCTTAGGTTAGCGAGCGAGCGCCCTATTGTGTCGGTAATGCAATGGCAGAATGGGTAATGGAAGTTAGTGGGTTGTTGATGGATCTTGTCTGTAGTGGATCAATTACTCGTGTCATGGGAAATTCGCATTCTGAACAGCTTCATTGCCGCCTTGAATGATAGATCATACATAATTACAGTAGCCCTTCTTTGCCTCTCGCTATCCCGAACACGACACCCATGTCTTCTTGTTCGCTTTGTACCTTGAGCCGAGCTGTTGCTGCGCAAGACAGGGGCTATCAGTCAAGACGTCTTTACGGAGGATGGCGGTCGCATTCTGCTTGATTCAGTCAAGTGAGAGTGCCATTTACATCAAAAGAGACACCAGAAAGATGAATTCCGTACAATTGCTATCTTTAGAGTCAATATGTGGTGAAACAGAGACACCTTCTGTACACGCATAAGCTGGTATAGAGCGCACACCATCACGATTTGTTCCCGAGAAACTGTCTGGCTGCTGTCTGACTATCACAAATGAGCTGGCGGCTTTTTCTTGACTCAACGACCGCTTTGAACTCCTCCCAGGGATCCGGCTCTGTTAATATTCCTCCATCCTACTTTAAGCCCTGCTGTTGCTGTTGCTGTTACTGTTGCTGGTGCTGTTGCTGGTGCTGGTGCTGTGGGCCGGGCTTGGCTAGGTCGGTTTCTGCTGCAGAGCCCCCCTGTTCCTAGCTCGTGGTTGACCCCTGATGCCGCTTCGATGTGGGAAGTGGTCTAAACGAAGCAGGGATGTTGCCTGTCTTTCTTTCGCCCATCAGGTCCCCGCTTGTCAGTCGACGGCGCGAGAGGAAGATCTCGTCGTTATGACGCTCTCGAGAGAAGGATCGTGATGAGGATGATGTCGAGTCGATGGAGAGAGATCATCTGTATGCTTGCTTAGTTAGTAGATCATGTCAATCAGTGTCGGAACGGTGGAACAGCTCAACTGTTTCAAATTGTCATAGTACCACTTTGCTGTCTCTTTGCTATCTTTCATAAGCTAATGCATCGTCAATTGACGGCCTCATCCGCGGATAGGGACTTCGGTAGTGAAGCATAAGCATAATAAGCTCTCACCACGTTTGCTCCAGTCAATCAATTGCATCCTGTGCGTCACGTCACTACCTTGCTGATTTGTACCTGTGTATTGAACTCATATCCTTGGATTTTTCACATCAACCCCCCGGATCTTTTTCTCCTCCACATTCTCCCTCATTCTCATCCCACCTGTATTCATACTCTCGCACGAGAAATAAACCTTCTATTTTAGGAGGGATATTACTCATTTGATGATCTTTGTTTCCCGTTGTTTTTTCATTTCCACAAGGGAAACTATCGCGGCTCGCCATTAATTCTTGTGAAACTCTTTCTGAGCTAGAGCAGAGCCGGGCGCCCAGACGGGGGTAAACTTGGGAAAAGGCAAAAAGGGAAAAGAGAAAAGCGACAAACCAGAAAACGCCCTTAGGATCAGGAACAGGAACAGGCCTCAAAAAAGACCGCAACAGCAAGGTACCCGAACCTAACGTTCTAACCAACAAAGTAAGTACCTCCACTTCCAGCCATTACCCATTACCGACCCCAGTAGAGGCCCAATTTTGGTTGGCTCCAGCGTCTTCCCGTCCTCTTCGCTCTTTTTCCCTACTGGGTTCTCCCCAGTTGGTTCCAATTCTTGGATCCCAGTCTCGTGGGTGTGGTCGTGGTCGTGGTCGTGGTTGTGGTTTGTGTCTGTGTTTGTGTCAGTGGTGCCAGCCCAGATCAAAAGAGGTCAGCACGGGCTCCCCTTCTCCAGCACTGCAGGTACTTTTCTTCCAGCGGTTGCAGCTTGGCTGTTAGCACCAGTAGCATCGATTACAGCACCGGCGATACGCTATATTCCACACCCCCTTTTGACAGCAAAAACATCAGCAGAAAACCGACAAAACACCAAGGCGATCACCGATCAATTCGGAGAAATATCCTGGCGACACGCCCCTTCCTTTTTCTGCCCCATCACCATTATCCTGTCCACCATTTCTGTCATTGTGTCCCCATTGACCATTGCTCTCTCTTCCCGATATTGTCCCTACCCTCTATCCGCACTTGAGGTACCTTGCCTTGCCTCGCCTTGAGGTAGGACCCCTAGTCTAGCTCCTTCTTGCTCTCACTCCTACACTCCTACTCCTACTCCTGTTCCTACCTTACCAAAAACACTCCTTGTACCTGAGCTTGTGTCTGCGCCTGCTTGCTCCTGCGTCTACTCCTAAACTACCCTCCCATCCCCCCATCGCTTTCCTACCCTCTCTCCCGTCATCTCTTCACAACTCCAAGCTAACCATCATCAACCTTTTCTTTCTTTCATTTCTTCTTGTTTCTTTTTGCTTCATATCCACTCTCGCTCAAAGGTCTTGGGACCTCGAACTCTCGCTCTTGTCCCTCGTTGTTTGCTCGTTCCCGAAATCCGAAGGAACCTACTCATTCGCTACTCCTATTATCAGCCCATCCGCTCCCACATTCGCTTCAACGACTCACGTTCCAAACATATACTATAACCTGAACCGCTCGATAAGGAATCGACTAATTTCTCACTGCTCGCCTCGATACACGTCGAAAACTTCGATCCCCCCCCGCTCCATGTGAGCAGTGCCCATGGATCCGAGACAGAACCAGCGCCAGACCCAAAGTCAGCACACCAGTCCTCAACAGCACTTCGACTTCGAGTTCCAGCATCACAACATGTCGCAGCAACCGAGTCCTTCGCCTCAGCAGGGCCACGATGCCAACCCTCAGGATGTTCTTGCTGAGGCCCGTAAGAACCTCCAGGTCTTGATTGACTCAGGACTGTCCAAGGAGCTTCTGCATCAGCTGGTCGATGGTAGCCAGGCTCTCAACCTCAACCTTAACCTTAGCGCGATGACTGCCATGCAGTCCATGCCCACGATTCCATCTCAATCTCAGCATCAGACTCCTTATAGTCAGCAGCCAGCCAACTCGAACCATAATAACAATACCGCATCGCTTGCTCCGCCGCCGCCAATGCGATGCCCTCCTCCGCCTCCTATTCCCTCAAATGTTCCCAGCGTCCAGAGCCTGACTCCTACGCCAAGCAGGGGCTCATCAACCGCCACAACTCCAACAGCTGATGTCAAGCATGAAGTCGTCTCCGAGGACGTGAACTGTATGTCAAACTTATTCGGCACCAGGAGTCGATGCCCGAGCTCTTCGAATCGCGTTGACATGTATGCTAATGAAGATCGCGATACAGCCATGTTTCTTCCTCCTCAGGCTGCGTTCAGCCATCGTCCTCGTATCTCCGTATCATCGACGAGCTCCGGTTCTTCTGGACATGCTTCCATCTGGTCCACCAACTCGGGACAGTCTTCGATGTCTTGGCAATCAGCGTCTACCTGCAACCGATCGCAGGCTCCGCTTCCTATTCCTCCTTCTAGCTCAATGAACGGACTTGGTCCTATGAGTGCCCCGGTTGGCACAGCCGGCAAGACCAACATTTACTGGTGCACCTCGTGCGAGACGAGCTTCAAGCGCAAGTACGACTGGAAGCGCCACGAGGATGAGTTTCACGAGCGCTGGCGCAAGTACCCTTGTCCCGAGCCTGGATGCAACCGCAGTTTCTGGGGGTCCAACTCGTTCAACCAGCATCACAAGCAATGCCACGGCTGCAAAACTTGTCCTCACGCCGAGAAGGTGGTCAAGTTCCTCCGAAAACGTAAGTACTGGGCTTGCGGCTTCTGCTCTGCTCTGCACCCTGCTCGCGAGCGTCACGTCGAACACGTTGCCCGCCATTTCGAATCCGGTATGACCAAGGGTGATTGGATGCACTCTCGCGTTGTGTATGGTCTTCTGCACCAGCCTCTGATTCATGAGGCTTGGGATGCGTTGGTCGTGAGCAAGCAGCCCGAGTACAATGGACGTCGACCTCAGTTCAGCTGGCACCCAAGCAAAACCGGCCGTGCACAAGGATTTCTCGAGAACGAGAACCCTGGACAGCTCCAGGATCTACTTGAGTTCTTCTCTGGCGACGAAGGTGAAGCCCAATGGATTGTCAGCGTCGCGTATGATCTTGCCGACATCGTCCTCACTTCAGCACCCATTCCCTCACCGCAGTACTCACATGCCAGCCTTGGCCCCCAGGGTTTTACGCATGATCCTCGCATGTCGTTCATGCCCTTGCCCACTCAAGGCCACGCTGGCCACCAGTCGTTGATGCCTTCACCAGAACCTCAACAGACTCAATTCAGCACACCGTTCCGAAACACGATGATGGTGCCTTCTCAACAGTTCACCTCACCTTCGAGACCCTCACCGGAATCATCGGGTCACTCGCCGATGGGACCGTCAACATCGCCCTTGATGCCCCCACCGGCGCCTTCTCCTCTCGAAAAGCGTGAGCTGCCGCTACCCCCGCCGCCACACTCTCAGGGCCACGACAACGCAGAATCAATGATGGACTTCGAGTACTCACCAGCCCCTGTGGTATTTGAAGACTGGGAGAGTCTTACCGGTGCTGTCATTGAACAGCCTGGTCAACAACATAACGGAACACCAGCCGATTGGGGCATGGTGCAATATTTTCACGACCCTCGGGTCACCTCATAAGCATAAGCTCGCCAACCTTTGACTTTTTGGACACTACCGAGCCAATTGGCTCCTTGTCGGCCCAACTTTGGGCTTCACACGTTTTCCTTGAATCGAATCCACCGACACGGATTGAAAGTTGTCGTGCAAGCATTTTCCTTTTTTGTTTTTCTTTAGTAGATAATGATAATACCCCTTCATCAAGACGGCAGGTGAGGGCATCTGGATTGCTCTTTATCTTGTCACGGCAGGTTGAAAGATATGTATTGGGCTTCTCATGTCCTGGGTAAAAAAGGCGGAGTTGGGGGATGCTGTCCTGTCGTTTTTCTTTGTTTCCTTGATGTCATTTATGGATGAGAGTAACGGGAGTCACCCGGTGGATGTATTGGGATATAAGAGCAGGACAAAGCAGAGGCTGAGGAAGGTTGTGTACTGACCATCGAAGTCAGTACACATCTGCAGCAACGGTGAATAGCCATACGCTGTAGGATAGGATAGAGAAAGGAATAAAAGCCCCAGAAGGGACGAGTTTTCAACGAACAAGTGTGTCAGGATTATATATGGACTTGGGCGAGGAATGTTACGGAAATGAGGTGCAACTGAGACAAGGCGGTTGGCATGCATGTTGGGCTAAAGATGTATGTCTTGGACCCTCCTTGGTCTGCATCTGGAGATAGTCACGAGTTACGATGTATCGAAGCTGTAATGAAATATGTGAGCTTTACTTTTGGACAATTGCTGCTGGAGGAAATATGTTAATACGATACGATAGATCTGATCTGCTGCTCAAGCTGTGAAGTCACCCACCAGAGATAGGCAATTGACTTGTGAATTACCCACGAAGAGAGCAACGTCGGTTAGACGGTTAAGGAACATACAAGTTTCTTTCTGTACAGACAGGCCCTGCTGGACTTTAACTCCCCAACTCCTCTCAATAAAGGAACAGGCTCGCCTGCTATGATGCTCCCTGGCTCTTGTTCCCTGCTTTGTTGTTTAGTTTTATGTTAACAATGATGGGGATCGTGGTGACAGCCTCATGAACACCACAAAGAACAATTCATCCTGGAACATATAGCTACTCATATTGCTGGTATTTAAAGGGCGAAATCTTCCCGAATCATCTGCTCAACAAAAATCCCTAGCAAACATCTTGAGGATCCTCCATTACAGAGGGTCATTTCTCTATCAGGTTCTCCTCTTTCCATCTCTTACAGCTAACGCACTAACACATTCGCGATGCCTCACAGTAACAAGTCTCGTCGTAAGTCAGTTGGCTTTCTCGATGCCCTCGGTATGTGGACCATGGGGCCTGAGATTTCCCGACGAAGCTCTCGCCACGGTAGCCGCCACGGTAGCCGTCGCCGTCAGGGCGGTACTTCTTCCACTGGGTCAACCGCAGCATCTAGGGCCGCTCGTCTTGCCAACGCACCGCCCGGTCTGAACCTCACAGCTAGCCAGTGGCGCCAGTACGCTGACGTCCCTCCCGAGAACAACTATGAAACAGAGGACGAGGAATGCGACTGCGACGACTGCCGTGGGGATGAGACGCTACAGCTACGTCTGCCTGCACCAGAACCTGAAGCAGATCGCTTTCGCTCAGCTTGGTCACACTCCGAGGGCACGGCATTAACCCGTGCACGTGGGGCTGATGATCGTCGAGTGTCCCGTCTTAACCGTTTGGCGGGTGAAAGATCTTCGACCGACTCTTCAGGATCGAGACTGCGACATCAGGTAAGTTATGATGCTAACAACGACGCTCTGTTTGCGAACATTCCGCGCTCCGATGGAAGCCGTCGCGCAGGTGAGATTATCATCCATCGTCAGGGTCAAGAGGGTCTACCTACTGAGACTTTCGGACAGCGGGATGTGTATGTTCACCCCTTGGAAGACTCCCAGCTCTTTAACAACCCCCGTGAAGCACCCCCTGTTCCGCAGAACGGATCTGATGTGTGGCCAGGCGCTCTAATGAGGACTCTCACGCCTCAAGAGAGACAGACTCGCATTCAGTCCTGGCGGGAGGAGCTTCCGGAGGACAATGGCCCAGAGCCATCGGCGTTTGGCGGGAGCTACCCTTCAACAGTTTGGCCTGGCCCACGAGGTGGAGGTTACGCTGGGAGTGTTGCACCGGACGATAGTCTCACTCAGGTTATGCGTCCTAGGTATGGGAACCAAGAATCTCATGCTGGGTCACGAGCTGGTAGTGGACACAGTCGACGAGGTTGAGGTGGTTGGTGATGCGAAGCTGGTCTTTTGCTTGGTTTATGGGTGAGATAACAGATGGATTAGGCGTTTTGGTAAGTTGCTTCGAGGACTATGAAGATTGTAAGTACTAAGGAGCAGAAATAGGTTTGATGGATAGCTGTTTCTTTCAAGTGAAAGACCTAAATTGAGAATTTGATGCCAAGTATAAAGGTACCTTCAATTTCGGATTCGGGCCAGCTGTTCATTTTCAATAGGGTTTGTTGAGGATGGTGGCTGCTGTTGATCGGGCAATTACTCCGTAGCTATTTGGATGATATTGTTGTGAACTTTAATGGATTGGTTATTGTGTTATCTGGTATTGTGCATAATGTCTCTAATTGTGTTAAAAAATTGATGTATCATCCCTATGGGGCAGCCCAAGTATTACCTTCTAAGGGTATATACTATATTAAATAAAAGTACCTTCATTTGAACAGTAGTGATTTGACTCCGTGACAATGTGAATATTACATAATTATTGAGAGTCAGTGTTAAAAGACTTGACATATGAAGCTGATAATCCCAGGCTGTTGATCATACCTCAACAGGGTATACGCATGTGATTGGAGTGTTTTCTTGTCGGTTCAAGATCTGTCGAATGCATGTTTCTGTGAAAATGAATGAGAAACAAAGGAAAGGTACAGATCGTGACTTACATAAAGACGTAAGGTAGTGGCTATTGGGCTCCGGGCTGGTCCCACTTGCCCTTCCGCATCTAAACCCCAACTCCAATTAAACGCGACGCGGGTGAGCTCCAGGTTGAACTTAGACCTTTCTTTATACCACGACGCCCCGCAGTTTCAACAATACGATAACCTTGCGAATAGCTCATAAATCGCATCAACTCTCGGGTTTGATAGCTTCAGTGTCTGCCTTGGCCATTTGCGACTCTTGGAAAAGCTTTGGATACGCTTCGTCGACACTGCACAAAGCTCCAGGTCCTTTGCGACTCTGTCCGAATGCGATTGACGATCGATTCTACGACTCTTGGGCAATTTCACCTGCATTGATGCATATTCTTTTTGTTGAGTCCAGAGCTTAGAAATGTAAGAAGGATTAATGCAATACCACCAGTCTGAAGTCAACTTCCAGCCACTGCTCCTCCACCTTTCCCATCCATCCCTTGACTGAACCTCCAACTTGTTTGGGCCTCAACTAACTCACCAGTAATCATAATGAACACCCTAGACGACGATCGATTGTCCGCCAGCTCAGGCGACTCGGACAATGATAATGACAATGATAATGACAACGATGACGACCGTATGCAACAGGACAATGAGGCCGACGAGGCAATGGAGGATGCCGATGACAATGGGGACCAGGACCAGGATGCAGAGGGCGACGACGACGACAATAACGATGACGATGACGATGACGAAGATGAGAATGGCGACGCAAACGATGATGGAGACGGAGATGGAGATGCAGATGGTGATGCCGACGGAGAAGAAAGTCAAGTTCCAGCTACAGACATCAAAACCGAGCCCAACGGCGATGCATCAACGCGCAAATCTGCTACACCGTCACCAGGTTCACACAGACAATGGCCTCGTCCCCCGCCAGAAGCCATCAATGCTCGCCTGTACGATATTGTACCGACAATGGCAGCGCCCCAGTCAACCAGCGTGAACGCCATGGCCATCACACCCGATCTGCGGTACTGGATCACAGGAGGCTCTGATGGGTACATTCGCAAATATGACGGCCCCAATACTATCAACGGAAAGCTAGCATTGACAGTCGCCCAAAGACACCCCTTTGTCGACAGCGTTACAAAGGCTGGCATTCTTATGTCGTACTGGGAGAATGAGGAACCTGCGCCCCCAGGCCGAGGTGATCAGGACCACATACTTTCCCCCGTCTACTCGCTCGCTGTCCATTCTGAGGCTCTCTGGCTACTTTCGGGTCTCGAGTCTGGTGGCATCAACTTGCAAAGCGTCCGGCATGATGAGGGTAAACGGATTCACTGCCTACAACAACACACTAATGCCGTGTCTGTCTTGACAATGGCGCAGGATGAGAAGAGTGTTCTCAGCGGTGGATGGGATAAGAACATCTTCGATTGGGACTTAAACACTGGCCAGACGATCCGTAGCTTTGACGGCAACGCTGGTCAGATCTCAGCCCTTGAACTGCGACCTGCAAGCGGAGCACCTATTCCTGAAGATGACGAAGAACCCCTGCCATCTGCCACAATGATCACCAACAACGCGGCCCCTATTGCCAATGGGAGCTTCACAGATGGGCTCACCCATGACGCAGTTGATGATGTGAAGGCCAATTTTGATGCCGACATCAACGCTGACGACGGCCAAGCATCCCCTTCCCATGACAGTCTTTTTGGTGGAAGTGACGCAGGCAGTTTGTTCGGCGAGACAAAGGAAGATCAGCCGTTTGCCCAGGATGACGATGAGTTCGGCGCAGGATCGATGGGCCACGGCCACGACAGCGCCATGGATCACTCCGCAGACATGGCTGCTCTTGATGCAGGAAAAGAGCCAGAGCCAGAGCCACTACCACCCACTCCAGTTGTTGAGCCTCCACCACCGGAACCAGAGACATCCCAAGACGCTGGCGATGCCATGGACGTCGATCTCGTCCCGGCACCAACCCAAGCTACAGAAACCTCACAACCACCTCAAGACTCTCAACCTCCCGCGTCACAAGAAGCCCCCGCCTCTCCCTCCATGTTACTAGCATCCCCTCACGCCCCAACGCAGCATGACCCAACTCAAACATCCACGACAACCTTCCTCTCCGCCGCCATGGACGGAACCCTTCGAATCTGGGATAGGCGTCAGCCCGATCCTGTCGCCCGTATCGGCACTCGCAACGGCGTCCCCCCTTGGTGTATGGGTGCTTGCTGGAGCCCCTCCGGCAACGCCATCTACGCCGGTCGTCGAAATGGTACTGTCGAAGAGTTTGACATTCATAAGGCCAAGAGAAACTGGGAACCTCAGCGAACCCTCAAGTTTCCCGCAGGCAGCGGAGCCGTCAGCGCTGTAAGACCCATGGTAAACGGTCGTCACCTCGTCTGGTAAGTTCCTTCGCCCCCTTATTTACCACTCCACTAACGGTATCAGCGCCTCCCACGATATCCTCCGTCTTTACGACCTCCGCGAAACCCGCGCTTTCAAACACTCTACTGTCCCCTTCCTCATCATCCCTGGTCCTCCCCGCGCTGGTGTTATTTCCAGTCTCTATATCGACCCGACCAGTCGCTTCATGCTCAGTGCTGCAGGTACCAGAGGATGGGAAGGTACTAGCACAGAAGTCCTCATCGGTTATGAGATCAACGTTACAACTGGGTGAATACTTGGTATCGAGCAACGGGCTCAGCGACGTCGCGGCAGGTCTTTGACTCAACTTGAACCTCGGTCTTTATATTCCTGGTGTTGGAGTTGGTGGCGGCGAACTTGGCCTATAGAGTTGTCTTGGCTACATAGCTACTGAATACAAAATTTATATCTGAACGGTGAACTGTAAGCTCTGAACTTATACGCACGCCATTACTCTAGTCACAAATCGGACGATCATGAAGGTGTGTAAAATACAGTATTTACATAATTCTAGACAGGATTCTAATCTATAAGTGCATAAAACACTCACTCGGTTTATAGGAACCTCCATCTCTACTAAACAGAACACACTCTGACAGGCGGCTCGCCGTCGCAAACAAGTGTTAGCAATACAGCCGCACTAGTTCGCACGATACCCATGAGTACGAACTGGCGTAAGGGTTGGTCGTCAGAACAGAAGCCAGTCGTTCCACTCTAAGCATTACTCAAAACTGATCAGATCCCCGGGGCCATCGACATCGTTTCCATACCTGGTCTCTTCCAGGCACTCTTCCAGCAGGAAGTAAGGGTACTCAACGCCACCACACTCACCAGCTGCCGCGTCGAGAAGCGACTGTTTCCGCGAAGGTATGGTTGGCTGATATGTATACGTATCGTACGTAATGGGACCATATGTCCGACTACCATCCGTTGTCGCGGTAGTTCGACGAAATGTCGCATTTATCACCGGAGGGCATGGAGTTTTACGCTTTCCCAACTCCCTGGTCTTGTCTATTATCGCTTTGTCGCTCTGCAATAACTTTTTAGGACTCCATTTTCCCTCACACGATTCCTCTGCTGATACAGAGCCCTCGGTCGACGGTAGTGCAGCACTCTCAAAATGCGTAGTTGTATGAATCGTGCTGCGCTCAGTGTCAAAGCGCCCCATGCTCATACTGGAAAGTTGACTATTTTGGACGATTTGCGAGTGATAACCACCTTCGATTATCTCGTCGCTAGTCGGCTCCTGTTGATGCAGAGGCTGCATGGTTTGACCCGCGACAGCAGTATAGGAGTGGCCACGTTGGACGTCCGCTCTGCCTTCCCTGTTTTCACGCCGACGATTTCCACCAGCTCTTCCTCCCCTGGTAGTCTGGAGCTGTGGACGCTGTGGACGCTGTGGACGCTGTGGACGCTGTGGACGCTGTGGACGCTGTGAAGGTCCGGGTAGAGGAGGACCACGCAGGGGAATTGTGAGGCTTGGGGTCTTGCGACATTGTTCTAAGCACTTGCAGGGATCACCACAGATGGCATCACAATTGTGACCACAGTCTAGGACCTTTTCACATGCCTTTTGGCACTTGAGATCTGACTGCACAAATGGATGACAGGTAGTCTGACACGGATGACCTTCAGAGCATCTCTGGTCGCAAGTTTGATCACAGCCGGCACCAGGGATGGTATCCCAGTGCTCGATCTCGGAAATTTCTGTTACTCGTCCATGGTTCTTGCAGGTGACCGGCATGAAAAATTCGATACACTCGTTGGTTTGAAAAACATCGTACACTTTTGCCCATGTTTTGCGGCTCTGTTCGTGCTTCAAGAGATTGAGAGCGTTGCCAAAGATATACATGCCGCATTTCGCACGGCTGGTGGCTACGACTGCTCGGTTCTCGTTCGAGACGAAGCCTGGACGAGCACTTCGGACAATAGAGAGAATGATGATCTCATTCTCCTCTCCCTGGAAGCCATCGACGGTTCTGACTGACCACTCTTTTGTTGGGTTCTTGACTGCTAGAACTGGGTCGCGTCGAAGCTTTTCAACAAGGAGAGTGACCTGGCCCTTGTAGAAGGTTAACATCGTGATTTCCTTCGGCAGAACACCATTCTGGACGAGATATCGCACGAAGCGCACTATCATTTCGGCTTCTTCCACATTCGAGAAGGAAAAGTCGTTGGCATTCTGCATCTCCTCCCATTCGTGGTGAAACCACCAAAGATTCTTTCCCCCCATGCCTGGCACTGGTGGCCGTTCATCTGGGTTGGTAACAGAAGGATGATCCTTGAGCTCCTTGTAGAAAGTGTTGACTACCTCACGAATTGCAGGCACCATACGACGTTGAACTTCCAACATGCGATACGGTAGCCCAAGCTTGACTAATCTCTCAAACAAAGAGACGTCCATATTGAAGGGCGATCCTCCAAGTTCGCGAACATCAACTTGCGGGACCAACTGTTGATGATCGCCAACAAGCACGATCTGGTCGAGACTAGGATACAATGCTGAAGTGAGATTTCCTTCTCTGGTCTCGGCCGCTTCCTCAATCATCAGTATACGAGGCTTCAAGGCCGCAATGAGGCCACGGTACTTGGTCAGTCCAGTAGTTGTGCACCCCAAGATCTGGATCTTTTCGTCCTTGATGATTTTGACATCATTATCCCATCGGCTTATCTTGACCTCATCGCAAGCCGCCTGGTATTCTTTTAATAGAATTGGGAATCTCCCGGCTCTTGCACTGATCAGGTCCATGCGCAGTAAACGGTAAACCATTCCACGCTGTGGCGGCTTGATGTTGTATAAGTTCTTGTTCTTGGATAATAACTTACGGGCCTGATAACACCAAGCGTTCTCCCGTGCTAATGGTCCAGGGACAGAGCCAGTGAGGTAGAACTTGATCGGGAAGAAGTCGCCATGGAGTCGTTCTTTGTCATTTTCCTGTTTGGATTGGTCTAGGTTCTCGCCTTCCTCGGTGAGAGCCTCAGCTTGGTCAATGGGAGGACGGTAGACGTAGGTTTCGTCCGATTCAACGCAGCCGTCTAGCCATTGCGCGATAGAGCTAGCCTCGACATTGTACTCGCTGCCGTCGGCATTGACCATGGGGGCGGATTCCCATTCATTATCGTTAAGTGAGTCGAACTGATCCCGAGTAAGAAGGCCTTCTTTGCAGAACTCTTCCGCAGAGATGAGGTATGCTGGGAAACAGTCGGTTAGGAGTTCTTGAATACGCCTCAAGACCTTCTTCCGAGCGTTTTCACCCCGTATAGCGTTGCGAGCCAGTTTGGACTCCCTCCGAATATTGTAGAGGGTACGGGTACTGATTATTTCATCCTCTGTACGTCCACCAAGACGAGCAATGACCGCCTGGAAACTTGAACATCGATCTAAAAGTTGGTCCAAGGCATGATTGGTTTGAGCAGCAACTAGGATTGGCGGAATGCCTTCATGTTCTCGTCCAGCCCTGAGAGTTTGGACATAGCTTTCGAGAGCCACGATTGACGTAAACGTTTTGCCTGTGCCAGGAGGCCCTTGGATGATAGCGAGCTCTCGGGATGTCATGAAATCGAAGGCTACCTTTTGAGATGGATCGAAGGATTCTGCTGCAGCGGGAATCTGGGCAACTTTACCCGGGGCTTCAGTTAGATAGGCTGCAGGGCAATCTTTTGTTGATCCATCGATAATGTACTTGTCGAACTTGGACCTGAGGTATGTTAGTTTCGCCATCAATTACACTCAAGAATAAAGACTTACTCAAACTTGGCGGCATGCTGTAAACCAACCATCGCATGACGCATGGTCTCGAAGTAGCCACCCTTGGCTTCGAGCATCACCATCTCGACAGTAGGATCGAAGACCGCGGTATCGCAGTTGGACCAGAAGATTTCGATCCGAGGGGGGGTGTTCTCATCCTCGTGGTCTTCTGGGTTCGGCTCCAATCCACCAAGAAGGTATCGTGCTGCAACAACTGCCACAAAACATTGTTTGTCAAAGTTATCGGAGCTAGGGGATAGGGCCACAAGTGTGCCAGCAGTGAGACGCGTTGACTGCTTCCAGGCTACTTTGGTGGTGGAGCGTTCTGTGGAAAAGGAGATACGGCATGCAGGCCCAGACTTTGTAAACAGGTATCCTTGAACATGTACCTTCTAGATGTAAGTGACCGACTCGAGGGGTAAAGGGAACGGAACTAACCTGAGTATAGATGTAGAAGTCGTTCTCATCTTCCTTCATAGTAGGGTCGTACTTGAAACGGTTCACTGCTCGTCTTAGAAGCTCCGTGCCTTCAAAACGATTTAAGGTGTATTGAAACTCCAAGTATGCATTTTTATCGAAAGGATTCTCATCGGTTGGACCTGAAGGAAGAGGGGGAGGATCAATAGTCATTAACTCCCCTGGTTGAGGAAATTCTGGAATAACCTTCCAGTCGAGAGTTTCGGGGTCTGAGAGATACTTGTGTTGAATATGCTGCGTGATGATCTCCACGGGAGACAGGTCTCTCTGAACCTTGTAAACGTCAGTATGGGTGAAGAAAGTACACGATAATCACCCTCACCTGATTCTGGGTAGCCATTTCTGCTTTGGAAGTTGTTGATGATGACGATTTGGAAGAGGACGAGACGAGGATGGAACGAAGATGAAGAGTATTTCTGGAACTACGAATGAGAATAGGTGATGATTCCTTGATGCCAGTTGCTCGGCAACTCAAGGTGGAAGGGAAGTAAGAAGAGAGGGAAGGAAGAAGAGAGGGAAGGAAAGTCGCAGGATGGGATCTACCCTTAACAAAAGGCAGGTAAGGAAGGTGGGCCCGACTGCCCAGTGCGATGGCGGATAAGTGAGGATGTTGCTGCCAGCTGCCTGCCAGCTGAGAATAGACGAGGTCCAGATTTCAACAGCCTGTATGGGCAGTGTAAAGTCAATAGGTGTGGTGAAGGCGGCCGGAACGAGAGATTAGCTGATGATCTTGAGCCCCTTTGATCTTGAAATCAAGACAAAAAGCAAGCAAGGTAGTGTGTTGTTTATTCTTTTACTCAGAGTATGTGTCGGTATTGTTTGAAGGTTGCACTTTCCTTGGTGAGATATCCAGGATGTGGAGTGGCCTGCCACGGATCTCAACGTGGCTTGTAATGTTGACCGAGAGGCCGGATCGCTCTTGGACTCGCTCTTGCTAATGATTGTAAAATTTGCTTGTGGTTCCTGAAGTTATTGGGGCGATGCCACAGGAGCGCTCGTTGTAGACGGAAGTTGAGAATTGAGGAAGGCAGTATGGCCTGCAGAGTGAGAAGTGGCGATTTGGCCAACTGTATGGACACCTTATTGCAAAGAAAGAACTAGACGGGCAGCTCAACTTGGGATATCGCCATGTGTAGTTGAGCCTGACTTGTTGTTCTTTGAGAAGAAGATTGTTTTACTAAGTGCTAAAATCAGTACATGTTTTCAAGCCACTCCAGAATATTGCTCTCGCATTCTGAGGACTCACTCAGATATATTCATTCGAAGTTGGTTGCCAGTAGACTTGTTCGTTGTTGCCAATGAAACGCTATCGTTATTCATGACTTTGCAATGTTGTAGTTTCAGGGGTATTTCATCGCAACTCGTCCATAACGAGTCCGCCTCAGCGTGTATAGAGCAACAAAAAGTTCAAAGGAATATGGAACTCTGTTTTGATCTTTTTTCGAATATAGAACAAAGAAATGGAAAGAAGAAGGGAGAAAGCCCCTGCGTGGTGTACACTACGTATGCTTGTTGGCGCAAGATCGGGAGGTTGCAGATGGTGGCACTTTGTTTGCTTTTGTTCTCTCTTACTCCCCGTCTCATTCTTTCAGCGGAATGATAACGAAAGGCGTGCTCTGGAAGTATCTGTAAAGTGGCACTTTGCATGATGTGTGTGTTGAAGGCGTTGCGAGGGAGTGTAGTCAGGGGTATACGGGATCCTGCAGAGCATCAGGCGCCGCTGCCAATGAATTGTTTGAGCCACAACTGCAAAGTGATACTTGCAAGACGTTCTGGAAAACACAGAAGCAATCTGCCAGTTTTTTTCACGGGGTGCACAGTCCAGGTTTCATCAGGAAAAGTGCATGTCTCGAGATGATTTGTTAGACATTTTATTCCATCAACCGCATAATTACTTCAAGATAAGAGATTTTAGGTATTGTTAGCTGCAAGGCGCCATTAGCAGATTGCAAGCATCCGTTGCTGTATACATAACTTTTCTTTTCAAGGGCCAAGGTGCAAGATAGCAACACTTATCATGTTTGTTAATCTTGCACACCACAAACCGCATAACTTCAACTGTGATCCCAAGTCCAGAACATAGCAAGCAAAGTGCAAAATAAGTAGAGTTGGTGATTTCATCCCCCCAGGGTTCCCTGTGTATCAGACCCTAGGGATCTCCCATCTTCCATAGCAAACAACAACAGAGCTCATGACACCATGCAATCACATCTCTCTCTATCACTGATGTTAATGCACTACAGAACAAAACGTTAACATATCACTTTTTGGAACCCGTGATAATGATTCAACAGACCAAAGCCCCCTTTCACCAAAAGATGCCCGCCGCATTTCCTTGGACCTATTTCGCCTGGTAAGAGCACCAACCCAAAACCCATTCTACACCCCCCAAAATACCTTGAGATGTGCACAAACTCACACAGAGGTTAGACACAACGCCTCATAAAAGACACAACCGACTCCGAGCTCATTAGATTACAGCAAAGCCTGCATGTTCCAACTCGAGACCGTCTGGGAGAATAGGCCGTCCTTGCATGGGAAAAGGCCAGAAGAGAGGGTTTTCCAAACTGTCCCCCGCCTTTTGCACTGAAGCCGGCTGATCTGTTGCTGCCGCCATGAACGGTCCCGCGCCCCACTGACACGTTATATCGCCCTCGCGCATATTAGGTGAGAAGAAATTGAGACCTCCCGTGTGTGGCAACACCAAGCGATCGTACTCCTCCGCTGAGAGCTTGTCGGCGTTGTTTTCCACGTCGATATCCCACTTTACGGCTAAATAACGTAATATGTTAAGTGCCTGCTCAGCGAACTGGTGACAAGGAGCCATCTCAGTTAGATCCGAGATGCCCTGAGTGATGGATTCAGCCACGCGCGGATCAACTTTAACCGCCTCCTCCATATCGGCCTCGGTTGAGTTTGAGTTGACAGACGTTGCTCCAATTGCCAGATGCATAATGGCCGATGTCAAAACGAAATAGGGTACGAATGATGGTGTTCGCCGCAAGGTGTACAGAGACGAGTAAGATCTCAATAGACCTTGAATTGCATCGGCTGCCTGTGAGCAAACATCTCGAGGGGACACTTTTGACCCAATAATCTTTAGCTTGATTAAAGGTCGGAATAAGAGTAATATGGCAAAATGGTAATACATGCTACATTGGTTAGTGTCTGGCTCAACAATGGCATGCATGTCAAGACTTACTGCGCAAACAACACAGCTGGGGTGAAATTGTGCCCCAGCCGGAGAACCTCGGGTATGCGGTCATACCAATTAAGATACTGCGTGTACATGCTCAAAAGCTCCCTCGCTGTCAGTGGTTTACCCGGAGAATGGAGGATATATAACGACTGGTGTACGAGCTCGCTGAGTTCACAAAAGCATTTATATACAGATCGAACGTTGGATGGCTGCTGGCATGAACGTTGCAAGGGGGCCCCTGACACAATTAGTAGAAGTCTTGGAGGGCTGTAAAGAAGAGACTCACCATCATCAGTGTAGGGCACCCACAAAGACGCTTCGATGTCCCCTATGATCGTCGGCTTTGGAGGCAAATGGGGGAAACAAGAGCATTGTGGCAATGAGCCGGTTGCTAGAGACCACGCACTGTAAGAAACTGTTAGAAAGAATTCATTGTAGACATAAGGAAAAACATACTGATCCAGGGCAAATGCTCCCCAGAAGGTAGCTGCTTGCACAGCAAGTTCGTCCTCATCTCCTTCGTCCATTATGCGGTGAAGTCCCATCTCAATGGCTAGCCGGATGCTTTGGCCAGCGTAGTACCAACTTTCAGAATCTCGTCCACAACTAGCCTCACGGATTGACATTATCCCCAATGCTTGAATAGTTGTAAGGTTATGATGGTCTGTCTCCTGAGCAAAAAGTCGCAATGCTTCTTTAAAAAAGTGGTCTCCAGACGTATACGGGTCGTTGGGATTGGCACGAGACATGGGCTGTGTCGAGAAACGGCATCCCAAAGCAAGGAGAGCGTTAACTAGTATTGGGGAACAGTATCGATTTCGTGCCTCCTGAAAATCTTGCAGAAAATGTTCTTTGCTCAGGGACGCAAATGTCGGGTATTCCCAACAGAAATACAACGCCAAGAGGTGCTGGACGAGACTGTTATCGCTAGTAATGACAGTCCATGTTGAAATTGGTTTTCGAAGCTCCGGTTCATTCAGGGGCGACAGAATTTTCTCGACGCCACGGAGTCGTGGGATTCCGTCCGAAATTTGCTCCGGGGGCATTCCTTCCGCCCAAGACCCGGCTCGATTATGTAGCGTCCAATTCATAATATCAGGGTGTGAGTTACTCCTCGTTGAACCGGTCTGGCTATGAAAGGAAGAGTGCCATGGACTGTGCTGGCCCATCTCGGTCCTCATAGGAGGCTGCCGCGGTACCTGGTTCACACCGAGACTCATAGCTGCCAATGTCCCTAATCCGCCTCCAGGATACGCTGGGACAGGCCCCATCGTGGGTCCCTCAGGCCGGTTGGAAAAGGACGAGATCTGGCCACCTCCAGAGTGTGGCGCGTTTGCAAGCCATTCCGAAATACTGTCAATGGATTGACCACCTCGGATGCGTCTCAAGACCTCTTCCCAAAGCTCCGGTCGCACAAGCGCAGCAAATACTTGGTCACTCGAACGCTGCTTTTGGCGAAGAGTTTCGATTTCGGTACGTAGGTTCTCCTTCGATTGGCGCACGGGAATCTCGTAAACACATTCGACATCCTTCTGTGCTCTACAGCGTCCGCATGGTTTTTTGCCATCACACTGTTCCACATGTATTGTTAGCAAGGAAGAGATTCAAAGCTGTAGACAGTATGGAGAATGGACTGGAAATATCGAATAATCGGGAAAGTCCATTACAAACTGGCGGATATGCCTAGCGGTGGGATCGCTCCAGGATGTCCAGGGGAAATGGACGATGAACAAGCTGACCACACAATTCGAGCCATCATGAAGCAACAGAACGCGGATGAATCTGCTACGTACCTTTGCGCGCTTCTTACGGCATTCCGTGCAGGCATTGGGCGTCACGACACCCAACCCTCGGCGGCGTTTCGAGTTCTGCGAATGGGCGGCATTGGTGGGAGGTCCAGAGACAGTCGAGGGCGTAGTGGAAGACTGAGCGGACGTGGGGGTTGGGTTCCCTTGTGAAGAAGTTCCCCCAACTTGCGCAGAAGTTCCTTGCGGCGTGTGCTCAGCGCTGGGCTGCCGTTGACTGGCACCATCTGAATAATCGTTGTCGACATCCATCTCTCGATCCATCGGCCTTGCCGCAAGGCTATCGCGAAGTTGTAGGAAAAGTGGTACGGTAGGAAGCGTTCGTGGTTATCGTGTAGGTAAAATCCGGCGTCCGTCGTGAAGCTTGAATGAGCTCCTACCTTCAGCTCAGAGAGCTTCGGGTGGGATAGAGTCTTGGAGGGGCGGCGGCGGCGGTGGACACGGCGCAGTCTGACATGCTGCGAGGGGATTCGCGATGGGGTAAGTCAAAATTGAAGACTTGGGTTTGAAGCTCGAGCTCTCGTTTTGCGTCTCTGCACGTCACCGTAGTTGCGCTGCTGGTCTCGGCGCCAAAACCGAAGATGGTTTAGGCTACTGGTACCTAAATGGCTTATGCTTTCTCTGTCGCGTCACGCCTAGTAGCGGGGGAGAATGCGATGCGGACACAAGATGTCGAAGAGGTCTAAGCTCTCACAGTCGAGTTGAAATCTGTTCAGCGAGGTGTTGTCAAGGTGTCATTAATTGATGGCAGGTAAGAAGAGCAGGAGTTGCGCGGTTGTCAACTTGGCTAGCACAGACCTAGCAAGAGGTACCGGTAATCTGGCTAGGTAGAGGTTGGATTTGAAGGAAGCTCGCGATTGAGAGAAGTCGAAACCTAACGTAGTGCCCACTCGATCGTCGATGGCGCCGGGAATAAAACCACAATGTTGGCTGTGGTCCATGTACGGCGCGGACTGACCACTATCGAACCGTAGGCTAACAGTTGGTGATGATGGAATAATAAATCTTGATGAAAAAGCGGAAATGATGTGCCGACAACGGCAATCGATTCTTTCAAGGGTATAGAAGAGGGGACAGGGACGAAAGAGGAGTAAATAGGACAATGAAACTCGGTGGTAATAACGCGCAAATCTCTTGCGGTTGCAATTGCGATCACGATCACAATTGCATTCGCGCTCTATTCTAAGTTCGGGCCGGTTTAAGCAAAAAGATACGGAGTAGAATCGCAGCGAAACATTTCGACAGACAAAGTCTTACGTCTTAGTTCCCTTATCTGCAGCCTCAGGTTTCCTCCTTATTAGTTTTTGCGTTCCGTTCCGTAGTGAAACTTCTTTGCAGCTGTTTAATTGAACGCTCCTGGTCCGGCAGCTCTGCAGTCAAAAGTCGATGGATCGCTGAGTCTGAAACTGAAATCCTGTCTCACGCCTCGTTGAGACAACGGTGATCCAATCTCGTACTGGCAAGGCCCTGTAAAGCAGATGTGCGCCGATAGAAAGTGCCAAGCTCGAAATTGATGGTGTGATGCGAGAACGAAAAGCTCGCCCTGTCTGAGAAAATGCGCGCGAGTGATGACGGGCATTGTTCCACTTCTGATAGATCAAAAAAGATGAACTTTATTTCTTCCTTTGTAATCCAAGGCGGCAGTGGTAGCTCCATTCGCAGACAGCCAGACGGAACGCCATAGTTTAGTCTACTTGTAGAAGTACGGCGATATGGTTTAGACTCGAGGTTCAAGGCGTATCCTGAGTGGGATAACTACCTAATACGTTCAGTGAACTGTCACAATCCTGTGGAGGATCGCTGATAGGCGCCATATTCCAGTCGCGAATCATGTCGTTTTTGACGGTTGTGTTGTCTAAGACATGGTGATTTCGCCGTAGCTTGGTCCGTTCATACTTGGCAAAAAGAAACTAGGAACCTAATAAGTGCGCTGTAGCTGTCCGCCTCCCGTAGTGGTCAATGGTCTGATAGTAAACTTCACCAACTTGATGTAAAATAATGAATATTGCTAGCCCTTAAAATAGGTGTTTTTAATCCATTAGCTACAGCCCTTGCGGTACCTAAAAACAGGTCCTTTCGCTCGTTCTCCTTGTCTCCGAAGCCTGTTTCAATCCACATTCTAGATCTCGGTCACTCTCACGATTCAATTGGATCGGAAGTGGAGCATTCCAGATTACGCGTGCTTCCTTGCATTGGCACTTGGCATCTCCCTTGAACCCTCTCACATCTCATCAATGTCTTGGCTTTAACATTATTAGAACTGATTTTTGGATTACCATGGGCTGAAAAGTCAATTTCCATCAACAAGCCGTGTTTCCGCTCGATGGGAGCGCTTCTAGCATCAAAGAAAGTTTCCTACCCCTGTGGAAATGATGTCAGAGATGTTGATTGCCTGGTTACCCCAGAGTATGATCTGCTTTGATCTTCAGACGTATTATTCTATCGGCAGTGAGGATTCTGGGCACATGCCAAGAGAATGAATCAACTCTCGTGTTGATAAACAAGACCGACTAAATCATCTCGAGCTTACAGAATTTGCGACTTCATTCTATCAATCCAGTATTTCCTGGCAGCCCACCTAAGTTAGTACAGTATCGTCCAGGTACCTTAGTCGCAGTGTTAGGACCATGGAGCGTGTTAAGCCTCCAGCTTCTAGCCTTACCCCACACTAGATAGGCATCTACGTCATTGGGATGTGACCACGCTTCACTTCAGCTAAGATCACGACGTTCAGCCACGCTGCAGGGCTGCACCGTATAACCAATCATGATATCTTTAATATTACTCCTTATTCAAATGTGGATCTGCTTTTATTTTACAAAGGACAATGAAAACATTACTGTTCTCTGACAAAGGAGGCAGGACACTGCCATATATAGTTGTTTGACGATATTACCCCAACGTCCATCCCAATGATTCCATGCCATAACCTGGTTTTCCAAATATCACCCGATCACACGCCCCGTGTGTATGCGCCCAGTTACTATGCATCTCTGTTATACAGTACGATTTCTTAACAACCCAAAGAAATGTTCATATACCCTCAATCTCCATTACCCATTATGCAAATGGTTCCCGTTTTCCTTTACTCGGACTTCGGTTGTACTTGATGGGACTACGACCTCGGTCTCCTTTGCTAGGGCTTCGACGACTCGAAGGAGTGTAAGGTGGTGGGAGAAGCGTCTTCATCTTGGGCGGTGTGTTGTCTGTATCCGTGCCATCGTCGAGTATCATGTGGCGCTTCAACCTAGGTGTCTGTACCGGAACCCACATGAATCCAGGGCCGTTCTCTGGTCCCATGGCTGAATCGCGGGATGAGACTACGGGTTGCGACGGAACAGGTGCCGCTGGCTTATTGTTGGCATAACCGCCGAGGAAAAAGTTGTTCGCAAAGGCACAAAAGATAAGTACAGCGAAGAAAAAGCCCTGTTTGATTGTTAGCTGCGCGATCATAGGTATGCCCTTAGGGAGACTTACCCAAGCTTTAAGATTCATGGCATCAGCAAACTCATTGATGATTTCTGCTATCTGCTTGGCAGTCACCTTGACCCTCATGATGGCTTCAGGGTTCTGTGTCATGCACTCGGACCACTGGTTGCACATGTCATTGAGTGCCGGGGGGCGGTTCTGGTTGGCGCACCCGTTCTCATTGAATCGATTTTGGCACTCTGTGATTCTACCCATTATCTCAAATCGTGCCGTCTGATTTGCATTGGTAATATCCGTCTTCACAGTGCTTACAACGGACCAGCCGAGGTAAACAAAGACTGATACAATAAGAAAATTTACAATCAACTTAACCCATCGATATAGGTTGTCAGGAGCATTAGGGTGCTCATCCAGTATATGGAACAAAGAACTAATGAGTCCCTTTGGTGATTCCTTGGGCATTCTCTTGCTGCGTGACCGTCGTGGGGCGATACTATCGCCTGAGTCGGAATCTGACTCTGTCCATCGGTGTCGAACTATGCTGCTGACATCTCTATCAAAATTGTGCCTCTTTCGTTTGCGCATAAGCTCGGTAACGGAGAGTTCTCGGGACGCTCGAATTTCGCCTCGGCCTGGTGTATGCTTTTTGGACGAGAAAGGAGCCTTGTTGTAACGGTACGACTTGTCGACCTTTGAGGGACTTGTCATTCCGCTCATATTGACGTCGCTGATACGGTCCGCTTCAGGGGTATCGTTCGGGAACTCAGATGCCTCTGTCAGTGCAGGGCTGTCTTCTGCACCGGAGGCTTCTGACAGTGCGAAATCGTCAAACGGGCGTCGCGGTGTTGTAAACGCAGGGTTTCGAAATGGAGGTGCAGCAGCTTTAGAAGATACCTGAGGAGTAAAGAAGGATGACTGGGGCGGTTGTGTTTTTGAAGGGGTTCCTAAGTTTGCAAAGGGGTTTGGTCGAAGGCTTGGTTTCGAAGGAGAGGCGAAGCCTACAAAACAACGAGTTAGCTGTCTATCGCCGGCCATCGACATGCGAACATCACAGATACACAGATATTTCAGGAAACGACAAAGGATCACTTACCATTCTGCGAGTTACTTTTGGCTGCATGGGTAAAAGGACTTGTGGGATCAAAAGGGCCACTGTCCTGGTATTCCCAGTCCATGGGTCCTTCGTAAGTTCGACGATCCATAATCGATTGATAGCTTTTGAGTAGCTCGAATGATTGCGGTGTAAGGATCCCTAAGATGGGAGGAAGTCGGTTTTGACGTCCGGACGTCTCTTGTGAATGAAAGCAGCTGCCAGCCGAATTCATCAATTATCAATCCCTGGCAACCAAAAACGTTCAAGTAAACAAAGGTGCGGGTCACCTGCCTGAGGCTGCAACGGAGCAATGCGATTATGTCAGCAGCAGGGGTCGCGCCTCACACCTGTGGCGGCTCTACCTAGCCAGACAAAGAAAGTTGAAGGTTTGCGCATTCTCGTCTTCTGGTGATGAAAGCATCTATCAACTATTCACCACTAAATTCCTAACGAAAGACTCCTGCAACGCTACACAGGCGCATCAATTTCGGGAATTCGACTATTCGAATTAAATTGTCCGTACAATCCAACGCGATTGACAACGCGACGCCATGTCCGAAAGGGATTCCCCCATTGGCGAGCACGCCAACGAGCCTGTCAATGATGGCCAGGAGCAAGAGTATGAGGATGCTCTTGCCGCCGCCGACTCTGATCGTGAATCAGATGCGCTTTCCGAAGTAGACGAGGATCAGTTTGAGGATTACGACCCCGAAACTGCCAACATCGAAGACCGTCCAGTCGATATCGACGAAGACGTTGCTCGCACATTGAAGGCAACCAAACGAAAGCGCGCAGAGGGAGAGGCCCCAAAGAAGCCACGAGAAGGCCGTCGAGACAAGAAACGTCGAGATCGAGATGATGATGTTGAAATGGACGATGCGGATGATGGTGGTAAAAAGTCACGGCGAGCAAGACGCGCCGCCGGTGATGGAGAGCGACGTCCTCGGCCCAAGGCTACTAGCCCGGAACCCGAGAAGGAAGAACACCTATCACCGGAGGAAAAGCGAAAGCGGGCTATTGATCGAGCTCTTGATGCAGCGATCAAGAAGCCAAGCGGTCCCAAGCGCAGGAAGAAGGATGAGATTGTACGTACCTTCATTTGCACATCTGAAGTTTGTTGCTAATCCGCTATCCGCAGGATCTGGAGGACGAGATCGACGATTTGCTGGCCGATCTCAAAGTGCAGATGGAACAGGCATGCCAGGCTGACAACCAGGCTCGTGAGGCTGGGCAGCCAGCTCTTCACAAGCTGAAGCTGCTCCCTGAGGTCACTGCGATCCTGAACCGAAACAACGTCCAGCATGCTGTGCTAGATCCGGATACGAACTTCTTGCAGCACGTGAAGTTCTTCTTGGAACCTTTGAACGACGGATCCCTCCCAGCATACAACATCCAGCGTGACATTTTCAACGCTCTTGCCAAGATGAACATTGAGAAGGAGTCACTTCTCAGCAGTGGTATCGGAAGAGTGGTTATCTTTTATACCCAGAGTAAGAGGCCCGAGCCTAGTATCAAGAGAGTTGCCCATCGACTTCTCAGAGATTGGAGTCGACCGATTCTGAACCGAACCGACGATTACAAGAAGCGACAAATTGAGACTCGTGACTACGATTATGAGTATGTATCATGTTACATCTATTACACTTGCATACTGACTGTGGTTCAGCGCTGCCAAGATGGCACAACGCCAAAAGGCAAACTCGCAATTCACTCTTTCCCAGCGTCCTGCGGTCAATGCCAAGGATGCCGAACGCGAGCGTCTCCTTGCCCCCTCGCGAGGCAACAACTCGGCACGTATGGTCAACCTGCCTTCGAGCTACACTGTTGCTCCCCAGAGCACCTTCATGGGAACCTCAAACTCCAACCATCGCCCCCTTGGTGCTGGTGGTATGGAGGCATTCCGCAAGATGACTCAGAAGAACAAGAAGCGAGCTACTTAAGACCGCTAACCGAAACTTGTTACTCGGATCTTATTTCGGAACGTACCCTATCTCGGCGAGCATACCGGTTGTAAGCTATTAGTTGATATCATAGTAGATGTAGGTGGGTTCTGGGTTTGGCGTTCTAGGCGTATGCACAACAGGCTTGAAGATATTAAAATCGATGCCCTTATGACGGGCTAATGTAAAATACTTCCTACATATCATACTGCGTGACTCCCAAGGGTGATGTGAACTTAAGTTTGTCGCGTGTTCTTAAGACACATAACAGCATGAGTGATCAACCAGACACGTGCCACTCTCCTGGTGTATGTGCTTAACATGTGAAGAGAAAAAGATGAGAAAGACTTGTCAAATAACCAGACAGCATGGCCAGGGCAGGGGCTAAGCAGATATGTCGGTTGACTCCTTGCGAGAATACTATATCGGCGTCCACTGCTATGCATCTCAACATCAACCTGAAACCTAATAGAGTTTTCTTACAGCATGCCTAAGTTGATGGAGAATGCTAAACAGTTTCAATAATTTGACTCATGTAGATGGAAAATTACTATAGCCTCATATGGGCATTACATCCCAGATCCACATCACCCACTGTACGACGAAGCACCATCCTAGAACACCCCATGAGATGGGTTTCACGACTGAACTCTCGGGAAGTGTTCCTTGGCAAGTCCCTGGAACAATGACGTCAGGTCGGGTATCCAAGCCCAAAGATTCCCATAGTTGGAGAGGTTGGGGTTGGGAAGATGCACTGTGTATTTGAGCACATTGGATGTTGGGGTAATGTAAGAGGAGAGAGGTCAATAATCCGAGACGAGTGCGTAAACTGCAAAGAAACATTATGATTGCATAGTTATAAGTGAACCAGCTTCATGTCTACAACTTCAATGAAATGATTGTATGGAGTAAACTTATAAGACTCGTCGCACCCTTGCAGAAGTCGCTCTAGAGGGCCCTGTTCAGATTGTGAAAGTACCCCACGTCCATAAAGCACTGACAAAGTCTTCTAGAAATGGCGTCAATCACTTAAAATCAACAAAGTAGACGATCAATTAGTGCTGCTCGTAGAATATTCTTTCTCACTACTGGCGCCTTAGGCAGATACTCAAAGTGCCGCTAGCTATTCGTCCAAGGTTTCACGGATCAATTTCATTGTTCTCAGGCACAGGGGGTGGAGAAACAAGAGATCAAGGTTCTTCAGCGGATGCTAGAATGAGCTTTGTCTAGTGCATTGTCATTATCTTGTCAACGGAATGTTGTGTTGCTTCAGGGTCATGGACCGTAATATCCACATCTGTACGCATCCCACGAGCATTCGTCCTCAAGCTTTATTACGGTTATTGCTGACGTGCAGTGCAATACGTGGCTGTGATCTATCGATCTCAACAGCACTATGCCTTGTCTTCATCTGTATCATTAGTGAGTTCCGGATGAATCTACATCTCCAACTGTAAAGAGCTCTTGCAAGGACTGCACGTACATAGATGACCTTCTTGTTGCAGCGGTCTTGGGGGAATTGGGTTTGTGTACATTACGCTAGGTTTTTTAGATCACAAAAACCAGACAATACCTACCTTAGATTGCCAGCAAAAGCTACGCCTGCACTTTCACATTGAAATCATGGCAAAATTCTGTTGGCTCGTCTGTACTGTACCTCCTGCAAGAATCTCTCACCTACCTTGGTACATTGCCTTCCCATCAACCCGGGCCCTGGCTTGTCTAGTCTCTTCTGCCCCTCCTCATCTGAATCTTGTCATTTACTTGTTTCTTCATCTTTCTCTTGATTATCCAGACATCTCCATACCTGTAGCACCAAAGAGCCACTCCAGCACTCCGTCCCAAACCATACACATTACTCAGTCAATCAGATTACATCCAATTATCCGTACTACAAGCCACTAGCTCGCACCGGCACCAGTTCAACGGCCCAATTCACTGTGCTTGATTGTTCCTGGTTAGATTGCGCCGCCACTGCGCAACATCTTTGGGTCGACTTGCAAAGATCTACGCCACTACCGCAATTGCTGCCGTACTCATCTCCCCGAGCATCTCCTGAAACTGTCCGACACCTCCGACAATCATCTGAGTTATTTGGATAATTATATATTTACTATTGCGAAAGAGACGAAAACAATAATTTCCTGCGACGACCTCCGATCAAGTACTTACAGGCACCCCTCTTCCCCCACTTCACTTCGACATCTTACCGACGCCTGAAGAAACCCGACACTTGTCGCATCATCCGTTACGATAAACTGTTGAACGAATTCACGAACCAGACCATTGACGACTTGGCGACATACACGCCAGATTATCCCGAATCTGTTTAGAATATAGACTCTGCACTGTTACGCGCAGGCAGAATTGACGAACCAAGCACAATGAACGGCACACAATCTCCCGATTCTCAGAAGGCTTCAAACACCAACACCAACACCAACGGATCCAACAGCAACAATAGCAGTCTCGCGGCCAAGAAGCGCAAGAAGGACCTCAAGCCTATCATCACCATGGAAGGTGCCAAAGAGCCAGCTGGGTATGTATAAGAGTGTTTCCTCGTTTCTTTGTTCTCGTCGCATTGCGTTTTGTCTACAATTGAACCACTTTGACTTTTTTTTACCTGCCATATTTTCATTGCAACCTCGTTTATCTACAAGGCCTTTTTCTCCTGGATCCTCATGGCCGCGGTTCACTTGCTTGTTTGTGTTGAGACTACTAGTTCATGGCTTGCACGCAAGTATCCAAGAATCTTCAAGTCTGGTCGATTTCCCACGGATTGCGACCTTGCTAGATCTTCGTGCGCGCCAATATTTGTTGATTGCTCCCTCCGAGCCACACATCACAACATCATATACTGCTGTGGGTTGGAAACATGAGCCAACCTTTCTGTGTCTCTTGATCGGTGGCGGTCCATGGCGGTTTCGAGAAAGACCAAATCCCATTCCTTCCAGATATTCAAGGGCTGCTCAGCAACGTTTGGCGCGGCATTGCATCACCCTACACAAGACAGCGAGGGGTGAAGCCGATTGAAACAAGTGTGGACACTGCTTGCTGTGGCTCTGCCCACCTCTATTCTGGAGCTTGGGGACCCATGTGCTTGGGCCTTGATAGGAGGACAAGACCCCATAAGTCTTGGGCATTCACCAACCTTGAATCACTCGATCGATCACTGGGTCCTCTGTACCTGATTCTGGCCTGCTGCCCTGGTAGTGGTGCATTCAGTAATGCGGTCACTTGCCCGTGGCACATTTGGATGTGCCTGGAGCTTCTGTTGGCTGACGGAGATGGACGAGAATGAGAATGTGATGGTGATGGTATTGAAGGTTGTGTTCATGGCTGTCTGATCTGTTACCACCTGATAGTGGTGTCTGCCCTCAGCCATCACTCTGCATTCTACCTTCACGTCCCTTACCTTGGAGGGCTCTTGGCAAGCTGGACAATTGAGCCTTGGGTTTTTCAAAGACCCTTTATTCGTCGGGCGGGACGCTCCGCATTGCGCCGCGTGCCAGCCATCCCATGGTCTTTGGCAGGGCCCTGGAATACAGGAAGCCAAGCGACTGCAGATCCGCAAAGACGCTGAGCCCAAGAGTCAAAGAAAAAAAGAGAAACAAATCAAAACCAAAGACAAGGCACGCCCCCGAGCCAAGTCGGCCTCTAATCTCCAATAAATCTCCCTCGACTTGGCCTTGCCTGTTTTTATATTATTTTGTCCTTTCGTCTGGTTTCCCTTTTTGTGTTGTTCTTTATTTCACGTTGCAATCAACCACAACCGTTGCAGACGCCTAACATACATACCCCTTTGTCATCTTCGTCATTTTGGCCAGATCCTTGTTCTGCATCTCGTCTTTCGTCCCTCCCCGCTCATAACCCGCCACGCCACTCACCGGCTTATCTGTCGCGTTCTGCTTCCTCCATTGAAAGTATTTTTTTGCTGTTTGATCAACTTGGGCGTGTGCTCTTGAAGTCAAAGAGCAAAAGGGGACCAAGAAGCAGAACTCAACGCTCAACTTGATCCAGCGCAAGCTGCGTCATGTGAAGACACCATGAGCTTTCTCAAATCAAGGTTACACTTCCCTGTCCCATTTATGTTTTGTCGATTGGAGTTTGATGTTAGTACCCATGCTCGGCCGCGTCGCTACTGGAAGTTCAGAGTATGAGGCTTATTGTGCTGTATGCGTGGGAATCGCGCCGACTTAATGCCTTGACTCGTCGCTGTTATCGTCGAGGATGATGTTTTGATGCTTCCCCGCCATTTCACCACACCCAAGCCCAATCCGGCAAAAGTCCCCCACCACGCGCAAGGCCATCAGCTCTTTCGCCGCCGTCGCTCTCCCACCAAATCTTGCGACCGTGGGTGTTTGATCTGATTGCATTGGCTCCGCCTCAATTCTTCTTCATCATCTACACTTCGTTTACGCGCGCTGATTTTTGCCGCATCTCACGATATCTTTTGAACCAACACTGACCCTGTTTTTCCTGCTCTAGAACCCATCAACTTTCAGCCATGGCCCACTCCCCCTCATCCTCGTCCGTCGAAGACGCCGCCGAAAATACTGCAGATGAGGAGGATTCTGAGGATTACTGCAAAGGTGGTTACCACCCAGTACAAGTTGGAGAGAAGTTCAAGGATGGAAAATACACCGTTGTTCGCAAGCTTGGATGGGGTCATTTCTCAACCGTCTGGCTGTCCCGCGATAACACCAACGGCAAGCACGTCGCCCTCAAGGTCGTCCGTTCCGCCGCCCACTACACCGAGACCGCCATCGACGAGATCAAGCTCCTCAATAAGATTGTTCAGGCCAAGCCTGATCACCCCGGTCGCAAGCATGTCGTGAGTCTTTTAGACTCGTTTGAACACAAGGGGCCCCACGGCACCCACGTATGCATGGTTTTCGAGGTCCTTGGAGAGAACTTGCTTGGTCTCATCAAGCGCTGGAACCATCGTGGCATTCCTATGCCTCTTGTCAAACAAATCACAAAGCAGGTTCTTCTGGGCCTCGACTACCTTCATCGCGAATGCGGCATCATCCACACCGACCTCAAACCAGAAAATGTTCTTATCGAGATTGGAGACGTCGAGCAGATTGTTAAGCGCGTTGTCAAACCCGAGGCTGCTGAGAAGGAGAACAACCGTAACGGACGGCGGCGTCGTAGGACCCTCATCACCGGCAGTCAACCGCTCCCCTCTCCCCTCAATACTAGCTTCAACCAAAACAATCTTTTCCCCTCACCGAACCCCCACTCCAGTCTTGCTGGTGTTTTGAATGAAGGTAAGATGGCTGAAGACTATTCGCATCCTCGTTCATTCTGCATGAAAAATACTAATACGCTTCCGTGAATAGGCAAATCCTCAAAAGAGGCATCCCCTAAGCCATCCGATGATGCTCAAAAGCAACGAGAAAAGTCTGCGTAAGTCACCCACAACTTTACTCGTAATTTTTCTCCCGGCGCTGACGATGTTCTTAAAGCGATCTTCTCAGCCGAGAAGTCTCGGGCATTTCTCTCGACAAATCCAATTCTCCCTCTGCCTCAACAGGCGAGAAGCGCAAAGCGGAAGATGCGCACGCTTTTGACGTTATCAGCGTCAAGATTGCAGATCTAGGCAACGCTTGCTGGACCAACCATCACTTTACCAACGACATTCAGACAAGACAATACAGATCGCCCGAGGTGATTTTGGGCTCTAAATGGGGCGCCAGTACTGATGTATGGAGTATGGCAGCTATGGTATGAACCCTGACCTCTCACAAGGCCGATTTTGGCATCTATAGATCGACACTGACCATTTGTGTTTTTAGGTGTTTGAGCTCATTACAGGTGATTATTTGTTTGACCCTCAGTCAGGTACCAAGTATGGCAAGGACGACGATCACATTGCCCAGATTATCGAACTTCTTGGGCCATTCCCCAAGTCTCTATGTCTCAGTGGCAAGTGGAGTCAGGAAATCTTCAATCGTAAAGGAGAGTTGCGAAACATTCACCGGCTGCGGCATTGGGCTCTACCCGATGTCCTTCGCGAGAAGTATCACTTTAAGGAGGACGAAGCAAAGCGTATTGCAGACTTCTTGACTCCAATGTTAGAGTTGATACCTGATAAGAGAGCCAATGCTGGTGGTATGGCCGGTCACAACTGGTTGGAGGATACACCTGGCATGAAGGGACTGAAGATCGAGGGCCTGGAAGTTGGTGGCCGTGGTGAAGGCATCGACGGCTGGGCAACGGAGGTGAGGAAGAGATAAAGAGATTATAGACGCTCTGGGCATGTCGAGTGCAGAGAAGCAAACGAACCAGGGTCGACAGTCCAGGGCACCCACAAGATGTGGATGGCTGGGATTCTTTTTGTTTCATGATCCACACGACTCGCGGTGCTACACTTGTGCGTCTACCTGGACCACGGCATCTATCAGAGGAGCCGCATGATGTCACCTCTTGGACAGACAAAGACGTACTCTATGCTCAATGTCTCAGTGTACCTTGGTCTATGACATGATGAATCTTGGGATACACCTGTTAGGCTTATAGCATTATATGGAAGTCTTGACAGCAGCGTTGTTGAAATTAGTCAGAAGAATTCTATAGCCGAAAATGATAGACTTGATGTTTTACAGCGATATGATTTAGATTCTGACATGGTGATTAATGGTTGACAGGAAATGGGGTGCTTCTGTGAAGAGTATCAACTGTTCAATAGCTTGTTGGGAATGAGTTACCTCGTAGGGTCAGGTTTGTCAAGTACATCATCATCCTACGAATCATTTGGGATATATTACCTAGTACTGGGTCAGATAAAGATCAGATGTGATAGAAAAACAATGGTAGTACAGTTTTCCCGCTCTTGTTCCTGATAGCTTGGTTAAAAGGTACGTATATATTGAGTCGGCTATTGAAATTGATGCTATTCACACTCATACGCCCACGCTCAAATGTTTTCCGTGCTCAGGCCCGGCGCTAATGTTCAGCTCAAGGTCAGTCTCGGCAAGGAGACAATGAGCCATTAAACTCAATTTTTATTTCAAGTCTTGATATAAGAAGATGCGACAACCCCAGCGGATATTCACTTCTTGATAAATGTGAGAGATATATTGGTCCAGGGTAACCAGCTTCATCACAGTGTATTATACATGACCTCAAACTTCATTTCCCATTTCCAGATTCAGTCAACACCATGGTGCTCGTATAGAATTACATAGTAGATTTAACTCATTGCTTGCTTCTGCGACTGCGCTTTTTGACACCTGCCGTCGGGCCATCATCATTGTCCCCGTTTGCCGCTGGGGAGCTCACATCAACCATAGGAGGCTCGCTATCTTCCCTAGCGAAGTGCTCGTGGGCACTATCCGAATCAGTATCAGCATCCTTGGCAGCTCCGAGAACTTCGTTCATGATGCGCTTTCCCTCGTCAATCTCTCCATTAAGAGCACCGCAGGACATGCACTTCCATTTTCCAACCTCGACCAGCGACTTAGTTCCTGGAGGAGCTTGGCCATTGACAAGGCGGCAGGAGTGACATATAAGGATGATGCGATTCTTGGGCGCAGTTTCGTCCTCACCAAGAAGAACGTCAAAGATGCGGTCGTACCAGTGGGATTCGTTGACACCGTTCGAATAGGAGGAATAACCGGTGGGAGCGGGCGGCGGAGGAGGATAAGGCTGGGGAGTGCCAGGAACAAATGAGGGCGGAGGAGGCCCAGAGAATTCTGCGTTGGGAGCGAACTCGGCACTGGGCTCCAAAGGGTTCGAGGCTGGCGCAGGGCTATGAGCACGCTGGATGTTGGCAGTAGGAGGAGGGGGCATTCGAGTCCGACCTGGCACTCCCTGCGCTGGAGCGCCATGTTGCTGCTTGTTGGGTGTCTTGTCGGCGTTGTGTTCGCCTTCCTTCTTTTTGCCCTTGCCGTCAGCCCCACCGTACTTCTCGATCAGCTCCAGTGTAGAGTCGTATTTGGTGGCATCCTTGAGTTTCTGGATAGTCTTTGCGCGCTCTTGCTGATGGACTTTGAGGCGAGCGGTAAGGCTCTCAACGCGAAAGTTGTAGTATGTAGCAAGGGTCGTGCGCGTTACGTAGATACTATCATGACATCGTCAGCGCGCGAGTCGCATGGTCAGCGATTCAGGGATGACTTACAGTATCGGACCGCCAGTAAGGCCACCCCATTCGAAAGCTCCGAGATTGTTATACCCCACAACAAGAAGGAGGACGATCGCATAGACAAGATAAGCAAAGCTGAGGTAAAGTGTCCATATGACACGAGCTCGGCGAGAGCTGGCGCGGACTTTGTCCAGGGAAGCTTGAGTATCGGTGATCTTGGTCGAAAGTGTGGAAAGAGTCTTTTCGAAGGAGGCTGTTGAGGAGGTCTCGCCCTACAAATAACATGTTAGCTTTCTGTTCCAAACAAGACATACAGTGATGGAAACTCACCCTCCAGGGCCAAAAGGCCACCATTTTGATCAATAGTACAGTGGGGGAAGGGGGCTTGGAAGAATACAAAGATGAGACGACAGAAGGAAACTAGAGAGGAAGGGAGAGTATGCCCAAAGTATGGGCGAAAAAATCAAGGCGTGAATAGAAGTTAGAGAATTGAAGGATAGACAGAAGATGTGATGTAAGGGAATGATATTAAGGTGAAGCTGTAAGGAAGTGCAAGGTGTGACCTCATCCAGCTCAGCTCAGGTGGACAGCCTAAACTCAGGCAGGGATAGACAGGAAGGGCAGCTGTAGGTAGCCTCTGTTGGCTCCACTATTACCAAAAATGGAATTGAAAGCTTGAGCTCCAATTGAGGCTCTCTTCGATGTACTACACAAAGAGAAGCAGAACCTGGCAATGTATACATTCGTAGATGCAACTGAAGAAGTGTCTGAGAGTTTTTCCACAATGATACCGACCTACATTGGTATAGAGTTTGGTAAGTGGAGGTGTCTTCCAGTAACTTCTTATGACACATTCGAACCTCTAGCTAGGATGCATCACATCCAAGAGATCTTCAATATCATACTCAGGTATTCTGAGCCTAACTTGAGGACATCAAGGCTATACGCGATTCAGTAGTGTGTCTAGGTAATTATTAGACAGCAGGCTACGGATACACACCGCAGCAATCTGAACCTTACAATCAAAGCACGTGAAAGTTCATAAATTCCCTTTTTTTTTTCTTTCTTTTTTTTCTTTTTTGATATGAGACCACACTAAACAGATGTACAGAGATCGTCACATTATCCTGATGTTTATACAAAATACAGGAGTTCATTTCAAGGGTCTAAGCTGATTTACATGAACACGTGGAACATATGCCTGAGCCACAGTTACAGTTGAAGCCACAACCCCAACCTAGGAAATTTAGGCGGATCCCTCATGGCAAGTGCTGTAACTCTGTCCATTGAGACCCTGCAACTCCTTTCATCAGCTCTACTATCAACAATCTCGCACCATCATGAGGGCGTTTTGTTGAGTTCCTTACTACGCCCTTCACAATATCCTTCTAAAATTTCATTTGTAATTTTACAAATCTTGCCTCAGGATTCGCTACAGTTTTCCTGAATTGCGCGCGTCCCTTGGCCCCTCAAGACGTTGGTCTTTGACCCAAGGGCGCCATCATGTTCCAAGTCAGTTCTGTCGTGATGATGATCTACGCTCACGCCGCAGTGGACAACAACTTACATGCTTTTAGCGATTGAAAGGCGCAATCGATAGGACTATTGCTGAGGAACAAGCCCGCCAGCAAACAACTACGCCGTCGAGAACTCCGTCCAGAGCTGCCTCGACCTCGTCGCGCAAAGGCGACGGCATTCCAGGCCAGCGCGCAAATTCCAGGAAGCAAGCTTCCGATACAGGCGACGCCCCGAACCCAGACCCTGCCGTTTTTGAAGCCGCTTTTGTGATCGACGATAGCGATGAACCGAGCCGAGCTACGACTCCATTGCCCCCTGGTGCAGCCGATGAGACAAAGGCTGATGATGCTACCGTTCGGAATCAAACATCGGACGAGACGAACCTAGAGACCCAGGGTCCCAAAGATGAGTCTGGTTCAGGGAAGAGTCAAGATGGTGCAACTGCTGCTCCAGCGACCAAGCCAGAGGCGACGAAGCCCAAGGAGTTGAGCCCTGAGATTCGTCAGAAGTTGCGCAAACTAGAGAAGCTGGAGGCCACCTACCCCGGTAAAACAAAGCCGTTGAACGCACATGCAGGAAGAAATGGGCTAATTTGTGCGTTCAGAACTACTTCGATCTTACCGTGTTGCTCATAGGCGCGCTACGGCAATTGAGCCATTCGAGAAAGCCCTCCGAGAAAACACCCCATTGACTGCAATCAGCGATCCAGAAGCCCTTGTCGAGTACCTCAACCAGCTGAACCTACGAAGCGACATGGTGATGCAGGAGCTCAAAAAGGTGTCTACAGACAAGGATGAGATTCAGAAAAAGCATAACGCAGCCGAGGAGAAGGCCAATAAGTTGGAGGAAGAGCTGGCAGCGCTCAAGGTAGGTGGTTCTGCTCAACTAAAGACCGAGGAATTAGAAGCTTCCAAGGATATCCAAAACACCAAGGACAATGATACTCCCCCAGAAGTGCCAGAAAAGTCTAAATCTCCAGTTTCCTCTGTTATGGGCATGTTCTCGCCTAAACATAAGGCACAGAAGTCACTTTCTGAGGTCGCTGAAGCGAAGGATTCGAACGAAGACTTCTTCTCATATGACAACGAAATCCCCCAACTTCAGGCTGATGTCGCATCCAAGGCCGAGGAGATCGAGAAGCTCAAGTCCGAGGTAGATGGTCTCCAGAAGGAGCTCATCATTGTTAGAGAGAACAGCGCTGGTCTTGTCGAGAACTTAGAGAATGCGACCCGGGAACTTAGCGAGTCCCGCGATGCTGCTGCTGCTGCCAAGGATTCTGTCCAGACACAGCTTGATGAGCGAAACAAGGAGATCGAGTCCCTAAGCCAGCGATTAGAGGAGGCGCAGAAACAGCTCAAACAGCTCGAGGAGGAAAAGAAGAAGCACACCATCAAGGTCGATGAGCTGGAGGTTTCGCTTGCTTCGTCAGACAAGCGCGCAAGCGAGCTGGACGCAGAGCTTACCAAGGCTTCCAACGCCAAGAACATTTCTAAGAAGCTAATCGACGACCTCAACAATCAGATCGACACACTAAAGAGTGAAAAGTCTGAGAGCCAGACCAAGATCGATGATCTAACTAAGAAGCTTGAGTCGAAGCCCACACCTGTGACACCTGTTCCCACCACAACACCAGCTCCCGCAGCTTCTCAACCTGTTGCTACCCCTACCCCTGCAGCGGGCGGCGGTGGCAACAAGAAGAAGAACAACAAGAAGAAGGGTAAGGGTAAGGGTGGTGCGGCGGCTCCTGCTCTAGCCCCAGCTATGGAAGCTGTTGTAGAAACTCCCGAGCCTGCAACTCCTGCCGAACCTGCTGGAAATGCTGAGCTCGAGGCCGAGATTACCAAACTTAAGGAAGAGGTTGCTGAAAAGGATACTCAGATTGAGCGTCTGAGCAACAGGCGGAAGACCGAGGAGGATTTGCGCGAAGAGATTGAGTCGCTTCAAGAAAATTTACTTGCCATTGGCCAGGATCATGTTGAGGCCAAGGACAAGATCAAGGAACTCGAGGCTGAGAAGTTGGAGCTTAAGACTCAGATTACCGATTTGGAGAAGAAGATCAGCTCATCTGAATCCGACACCGAGGTGAGCTCCAAACTGCAAAGTGAGATGGATTCCTTGAAGACGGAGTACAACGAACTTAAGGAGCAGACTTCTACCCTGCAAGCCGACCTAGGTGCTGCGCAGCAACTGGCGCAGAACCGATTTAAGGATCTCACAGAACTACGCGAGGTGCTGCAGAAAGCCCAGCCTGAGCTCAAGAGCCTTCGTCAGGAGTCTGCAGCACTGAAGACTACAAAGGAGGAACTCGCTACTAAAACCAAGGAGCTTAAGGACATGGAGAAGCGAGAGAAGGATCTGAAGCGAGATGTTGAACGCGCTCAGAAGCTGTCATTGGACCGCGAAACTGAGATCAAGGGTCTGCAGGAGAAGTTGACGGTCGAGACAAACGCAAAGCTTCGTCTCGAGGATGCTCAGCGAGTATTTGGGCGAGATCTTCGCCGATCCGAAGCCGAGAAGGCCGAAGTTAGTGCAAGGGCAGACAAGGCGGAGCAAGAGCTTAAGACCGTACAGGAGGAGCTCGGCAAGTTGCGACCCAAGGTGAAGGAGCTTGAAGAGCAGATGCATAAGTTGAAGCGGGATAAAACGGCAGCACAAGAGGAGGTTGACTTCAAGTCGCAGCAGTATATCAATGCCCAAGGTCTGTTGAGTAGTATGCGAGACCAGACAGCTGAGATGTCTGTACAATTGAAGGAATCTAAGTCGCAAGCCGAGTCACTGGAGGAAGAGCTCGCCGAGGTTCAGCGCCTACTCCAAGAACGCACCCGTGAGGGCGAGACAATGCGACGATTGTTGGCCGATGTCGATGAACGCGCCGACAACAAGGTGCGGGATATGAGGGCACGAATGGAGGCAGCAGTCGAGGAGCGAGATCGAATCGAGGACGAGTCAAGCACCCTTGCTCGACGCAAAACACGTGAGACAGAAGACTTGAAGCAGAAGCTGAAGGATCTAGAGCGCGAGGTCAAGACTTTGACCCACGAAAGAGATGAACTAGAGCATCGTGAGAAGGAGTGGCGTCGACGAAGAGAAGAGCTTGAATCAGTTGAAGAGAAGGCTGAGGTTGAAGCGGATGAGCTCCGAACGACAGCATCGCAACTCCGTACAGCTCTGGACGCATCAGAGAAGCAAGTTCGTGACGTGGAGAAGCAGCGAGCTGAATTGCGACGAATGTTGGAGGAGTCACGACAACGGTATGAGAAACTATCCAAGGATCTCAAGGCAGCCCAGACCAAGCTTGTGGCCAATTCGAGCCGTAGCTCATTCGACTCTGTGCGGAGCGGAAGCAACGGCTCGCCAGCAGCTGCTGGCGCCC